>VZTJ01004171.1:1978289-2066141 GCA_013397795.1 Orthonyx spaldingii | reverse complement strand
TTTTTTTTTTTTTAAAGTCAGTGCCACTGGAATTGTATCTATGAGATGCAGTAGAAAAATCAAACTACTCAACAGAGGACTCTTTGTCTGTGTGAAAGACAACATAGTAAAATGGATATATTCCATAACAGCAATTAAAAATATGGTGGGTTTTCTTTAATTTTCTTTGGAAAATGAAAGCAACCTGAGGTTGGTATTGGCAAGGATAAATCCTAAGTTGTTTCCCTCTGAAATTCATGTTTGGCTCTGATTAATTTATCTTTTAGGGTTATGAAGACTATTTCTACTTGGTTTTCTTTTCTTCTTAGAACAGGTTATTTCATACTAAAGCCTTCATACTCATATGCAGTTGAATCCATGAGGGTATTGGTATGGCCTGCAGATTAGGGTCTTAAACCAGAATAGAATCAAATTAATAATATTTTTAAAAATTATTATTTTCATATGCTTAGCATATTCTTTAATAGAAAAATATTTCATACTTTTCCTATTAATACAAAACTTCAGTCAGATATCAATCAGCTGACTCATACTCAGGACCCGAGGTTATTCTCCAGGTAAAGATTCACATCAAATACAATGTCACAAGAACGTAATTTCTTGAGCACATATTGTAAGCTGTAAATATATTCAAATCAATGTAACATTAGAAATAACAGATAGCAATTCTGTCATATTTCCTCCATGGGTTTAAAAATGTTCTTACATGGTAGAATTCTGGCAGTATTTTGTGTTTGGAAGGTATGGGTTGTTTGTTTCTTAAATGTTTAATGGTAGGTTGAAGATAACTTTTCAGTGTTATAAAATTTGAAAAAGTGACAAGGAAATAACCTTGAAAGTTCACAAGAGGCTATAAAGAAGATATAAAGAATGTAAAATGTTATATTAAGATTTATAGTCATTTACTGAAAGCATTTAAATATATTGACCCATGTGTTAGTGTAGGCCTTTTATTATTAAGTGAATACATTCTTAATTTTAATTGCTTCTTTCCTGTAAGAGGGATTTTATAAACTTGAGCTAATAATTATTAACTTTGAAATCTTACATATCATGGGCAGTTGTAATTAGATGTATGTGAAAGAAATGTAAAACATCTGTGATTCAAGCAGGGACATAAAACAGATGATACTGATTATATCAGTGGGTATAGGACTAAGCTGTTTTTTGTGAGTGACACCACACAGATTGCAGGACAGGATCACTGGGAACCCCAAACAAATATTTACATCACTCAGCTCAGCAGGAATTGGCCAGCAGGCCAATGGCCTCTATGAATAGATTATTTGAAAAACATAAAGGGGATCATTGCAGGAGTGGTCAGATAGAGAAGTCCAGATCCCTGAACTCTGCTCTTGGCTCCTTACATATTATTGAATATCTCAGTGCTTCTCATTTCCATTTATGAAATGAGATTAATATTTATTTACTTTTTTAAACACTTTGAGATCCAAAAATTGCTTGATATTAATAAATTGTTTGCAAGCCAAGCTCTGGCAAATCCCCTTTGTAGTTCTGGCATAGGAGTCCCTCTGGCAAGGACATGAGGTTGGGGTGACCTGATGTACTGAGCAGGACTGAGCGAGCTCAGGGCTGCTGTACAGCTAAAACGTGTCCACCAGCACAGAGCCTTTAGTGCAGGTAAAGATAAAGTGCACAGAGCAGCCCTGAGACAGCTGTGGGCAACACCGAGGGCCTCTAACACCTCAGGGGCAGAGTCATCTGTGTGCCCCCACCGCGGCTGTGGGCACCCTGCCCGCCTGCTCTGCTCGGCAAAAGGCACCTCCCCAGGCTAAGGGCTTGGAGAAGATGAAAGGTGAAAAACAAGGCCATTAAATGGAGGTGAATTCAGCGACTGCCCAGGCAGACTCTTCTGGAAAAGGCTGCGCTACATGCAGAGTTTGTGTGTAACAGGCTGCGCTGCAGCCGCACTGTGAAAGGAAATGCCCGTCCCCCCACTAGAGCTTCATGCTCCTTCTGAGGAGCTTTGCACAGCATCAGTGGCCAGAGATGCTGAATGGCTCCCCAAAGTTGGGATTTGCATTTTAAATCTCATGGCTCCTAGGTGATTTGTTAAGCTCTTTCTTGTCTGATGGTTTCTTAACCTTTTCTGGGCCTTGTCTAGGCTTCTTCATGCATATCACCCCTTAAGACCCAGTGAGACTCTCGGGGGCCTTACATTCCCTTGCACCTTGAGAAAAAGTGTGCAGAGATCATGACAGCAGGTAGTATTTCACTTCACGTGTTCCTCTCCCCATCCCCTACTATTTCATACTTCTGTGCTGCTTGGACTATGACTGCTGTTGAGTTTGACCTCTCCTTTCCATTCCAGTGGAGCCACGAATGCAGAACCTCTGATAAAAGGCATTATGGAAATGCAAAAGCTGGTGCTGTTACTATCCTTAATATTGGTACTGTTCAAAGTCTCACATTGATAAATTAGTTGATTTGAATTTTTCTTTCTCTTTTTGACAAACATAAGACCTCTCTGTATAGTAGAAATATTAATTAAATTGAAAGTTAAATTGCTTCTATTGGATAACCCCATTTTCTAATGCAAAACCTTAAATAGTGATATTAGGATCATTCTACAATAATGGGCCAATATGATGTCAAAGGGATTATTACTTTTCCTGGCTGTTGTTTAGTAGTGAAGAAAAACAGCAAGAACTTGTTTACATGCAAATGTCATCTGTATAAAAATCAGGGAAATACTCTAAAGAGAAGATATTATTACAAAGGCATAATTTTCCGGAGGCAGGAAAAACAGAGGAAGCATTTCATAGTCATCAGCAGTCTCTCCATAAATCTGTACCATCAGGCATGCTGTGTGGTTGGCATGTATACTGGTCTAAAAAAAGCCTGAGACCCTCAGCCTGGAGACTAAGAAGAAGGGGAAATGCAAGCAATGTGTCAAAGAATTTGCCGTCTGTGCTGAGCAGAAACCAGATGTTTTTGTTAGTAATTATTATTATGATAATTCATTTAAGTCGGAATAAAATAGGGCATGATTGTTTACTGCAGCATGTTTTCCCTAGACAGTCTGGGAAATGAGAAAAAAAATCTCAGAGGTTTTACTCCTGGTTAAATGAATAATTTTTTCATTTAACCAGGAATAAATATGACAACAAAAATAGTTTTCATACATATTGCCCAGTAGCTGTGAATAGACATCAGACACTTTTTCATTTGACAAAGTCACTGGAGGCTGTTGAGGAATGTTAGGGAAGGTCACTTTGAAATTTTCTTTTTTTTTTTTTTACACATTTTACCTCCTGCTGAAATGGCAGCTGAACAGTGGAATAACTGAATTGCTGGCAACAGATTAGGTAAGTTTAGGTGGTTATTTTAGATGAAAATCATCTGTTGGGAAGGGATAGTGCGGTGTGAGCCAGGCTTCTGTAGGTTTCTGCAGAATATCACTGGATTTTGCCCTATCATCTCTTACAAAAGTTGATTTCATAAGTGTACAAAAGTTTAAAATGATTAAATCCTTCTCAGTTCCTGGTGTTTGATTAGGAACTCTTAGTAAGCAGAAAGTAATTTTTTTTTCCTACTGCTTGCTCCCACAGCATATGAGTAGCTATCAGTGGTTCTTTTAATATAGATTAGAGAATAGTGTCAAGCAAGTGCTCAGCAAATATAAATCGTGTTGATCTATTTAGTCTGAGAAGAGAGAGAATGGTTTTCAGCTGCAATCCTTTCTGCAAGCATTAAGTTGGAAGCTTTGAGTGAGTTAAATAAGTCCTATAGAAAAATTAAAATCTAAACAGAGTCTGGAGGAGTTTAATTGAGCAAGTGCATTATTGGGAGTCTCTCTGATGGTGAGGGTTAATTTATCACACCAAATCCAATCACTTTATAAAAAACCAGCGTGGGTTTCATTTACTTTGATGAGGTTTATTGCAAGATTCCAGAAAATCAATTTTACTGTGAGCCATATTAAACCCAGGGGAATAGAAACACTATATGTACTACACATAACTTCTTGTTATTGCTTACTGGATCACTGGGGAAATTATATGTTTACCATGAAGAAGGGCTATGGCTGCGCTCATTGTCTTGGGTGACTCCCAGCCTGCCCATCACAGTGAAATAAAACAAAATGGTAGAGTTCAGAATCAGCAAGACTTAACTTGTCTTCGAACAGCCTGAGGTATGGAAACACTCAGCAATGGTGACATGATTTTCCAAAGGGCTTTAAATAACTGTTATGTTACGTAGCTGCAGCTCTCCATGTTCGCAAGCAGGCGGTAAATGCAGGCTGCTTTACCAACCCCAACTAATTCTCTCCCAGAGCTTCTGGAGGTACAAAGGCAGCACTAACAAGCAGTTACATGGAAATGATCAAGTTTGATCTGCTGGTTAGGGACTGTGAAGAAAACTTTTAGGAATTTCTATTGTGTGTTTGCTCTTTCTGTCTTTCCTTCCTATCTGATTTACATACTTGTTGAATTTTATAAGAATTAAAAATGGTAGGAAAGTAATTTTGCATGAAAAGATTGTTTCCTCTGGCAATGGCAGGTCAGAAACTCATTTGGGGTTGCACTCAATAGATGGTTTCCTGTTTCACATTTTTTACACACCATTAAAGTCAAAATATGTTTCAATTATTGTTTATAGATGGTTGTAAAAGTATTGTAACAATTGAAAATAAATCTCCCAAAATATTTATCTTAAAAGTCCCTCTAATAACTTTCTATCTAGATGTGTTTACTTAGGTGTTTCCAAGGGAGTGCATGTGTATATGTTGAAATAACAATTAACAGACTGATTCACAGCAATGTTGTCAGTAATCTTTTTGACTCTCTATATGGAAAAAAGTTACACTTTAAAATTAACTATTTCAAATAATAAATTTTTTTAAAAAGCAGAAGACACAAATTCAGTAAAAGAAAATTGAATATGGACTCTTATTACCTCGTGCCACTCTTTCCCTTCCCTGTCTGTTCTTTGTTGTATTTTTAAGTACAAGCTCTGGAAGTGCAAGCCAGTCAGTTTTATTATGTAACTGAGTAAAAGTGTGAAAACAAACAAGAATGGTTAAAGAGGAAGGAGCACCTGCTCTTACTTTGTGGTGTTCTTTTGAGTCTAGTCGCTGGGACTGTGGTGCAGAGTCACTGTCAAAAAGAGGGTGTGCCTTTGCCATGGGCACTCCTGTATTTGCGTTTGATTTCACAAATCCAGGGTAAAGTGTGTGGCTTGTGTTCTGAATTGCAGAGTTCATTTTGCATTAGATTTAGCTCAGAGGGAAATCAGGCTGAAATACCAATACCTTTGAATACCCTACCCACAGCATCACTTGGGTTCTTCATAGTTGTGTTTGTTCTTTGTATACAGAGCATCTGAGCAAGTAGGAAGTAGCCTAGAGCTGGTGAATACAGAAGATCCTTTCTGAATCTGGAGGTTGTCTATGCTCAGTTCAGATATATTTCTGAGAGTAGTGTGTGGCTGGGGGGAAGCCAGTGCCTTCAGTAAATGAACAAAAGCTTGAGAATCTAACACCAAACACACTAAAGATGTTTTGGTATTGATATCCATACAAACTTGTTCATTTGTAATATCTGAAGACTAGTTTGTGTGCATGTGGATGTTTTCTTACACCACACACCAGAGAATACTAAAAAATCTTTTGTTTTGGTCAAATATTTTGTTCTTTCCTTCATTCTTTTCTTTGTATCTGTGCACCAAGGAACTAAATCATGCTTCAGTAGCTAAACAAATTATGCAAAATTATACACCATGAATATTTTATACTCCAGAACCCTGAAGCAAGGACTTTCAATGGCTTTGTCTCTGCAGCAACCTGTGTCATACCCAGATGAATTCCACAACTGATAAGTCCTCTTCTACCTAAAACTTTACTCAGGTCTTTATTTTATTATTTTTCCCTGCCTTTGTCAGTGATTATTAATAGGAATATCTCAAGGGTTTTATAGTATGTAAGAAAATAGAAGTTACTGCCATCAGCCTTTTTTCTACTACTGCAGAAGGCTTGGAAGGTCTTCCTCTTATAATTCTGATTTTATTTAAAATTTCATATAGAGCAAGTAATGTTATAAAAACAAGACTAAGTATAAAAAACCAGGTAAACCATATTTCATCTGATGCTGGACAGCACCTACTCTGATATATCTTTTTAAAAATTTTTTTGGTACACAAAAGTATATTTCCTTAGAAATATATTTCCCCTTTTTCAGTAAAACTTTAATTACAAAACCATGTAGACTTTTATTAGGGTAGGCAGTAGCTATGGTGCACTGGAAAATGAGAACAGTTTATAGAAAATATTTTAAATTTTTCATTATTTAACTAGTTTTAATTAGTGATCTCGTCCTGTTTCCATGTAATACTAAAGAACTGTCATCTTGAGATCATGTGCGTCTGCCCCTGAAGTGGATGGCAAACCAAAATCTTGTAATTATAACGTAAGAAGGATTTTTGGCACTGCTTGCCAGTTCCTGGGATTCAATGCCTGTGAGTTAATGCCATAATTTTGACTACAAGTGGCACTGAAACAGGAGGGGTAGGTACATTTCAGTGTGCTAATTAATCTTCAGTGTGTTCCAATAACTGAATATCATGGGCAAGTGCTGAGTGGGTTTGTAATTTTGCTATTTACTATTCATTTAATACCACTAACATTTCAGGAGCATGACTCGTAAAACGTCTTTACTAACTCATCCAAAGAATCTCCTCTCACTCTTGGAAATAGGTTTGGGGATAGTCTACCTATTTTCTGTCCATTTCACCCATTGCATGCATTTTGTTTATGTCTGCATTGTTCAAGATAAAGTGAAATTTTTCAGTTAAAATTAAAGCATCCACTGCCACAGGTAATGCTAACAACATATTAAAACATATTTGGGTTTATGTCATGCCTACTGCTGAAATATTTTAGTATTGATCTATTTGTCCTCTTTTGCAGTTAAAATTGAATATGCCATAACAGACAAGACAGTTGATGAGAAAGGTGCCTGTTTTGAAAGGTATTTGAGAATTTATTTGATTTAGGTATGTACCAGAACACTTTCTTGAGCTGGAGCTGTAAAGAGCAGCTGTGTGCTGCAATGTCTGTGGATTATACCTGTTTATAGGGGTGTTCACTGCAGGGGTGGTGCCAGTCAGTTAGAGAACACTTTATGGCTGCACTACTCCACAATTTGCTCTCCTTATTTTGGCAGAATTTGCAAGGATTTTTGCTCAAGTGAAATGTGTATTATTGTCACTGTCTTCTGGCCATGATGGAGAGCACTATTCCCAAATTTATTAGCCAGTGTTATTAGGTAAACAATAAACAACGTATATAAGTGTATCTTACTGCCTGACAGATTGTGTACCTGTATCCGTATAGATTGTAGAAAGAAAAAGAACACACTTTGTTTTCATCTTACAAAACTTTTCAAAGTTAACAACGAAGGCTGTAGCTCAACATTATTCTCTAAAAATGGTCTTATTGTACATCTTTCTTTGTGCATTGTAGAGATGTTTTGGGTTAGGTTTGGCTTTTCCATGTTTCAGTGAAACATAAAAATTAGAATTTATATTGTTCATTATTTTTACAGCTCAGTGGAAAGTGCAAATAACTTTCATAAAATGTTGATGGCCAGATAAAATTGTAAAATATTATTGATGAATTAACCTGAGATCCAGATCAGATGAATACGTTTCCATTTTACTACAGAATGTGAGTGTAGGCTGAGAAAGCACAATGCTAATATTACAATTTCCTGATGATGTTATAGTCTTTTACCTTTTAAATGTTTTTTACACTGAAATATGGAATGGTCACTAATGTTGTAACTGATCCCATATACAGGATAGAAGATTAAAGAAATACTACCCCTAGATTCATATAAAATAAAAATCCTGATAAAAGTACTATTTAAACAATTCTAGAGATGACCTTTTTGAAGACGTTTTTTAAGAGAGAACCTCTGACTTAGCCTGGATTAAAAAATGTGTAAGTATAGTGCATGTTTTTTATGTAAGTGAAAAAAATTGAATATTTATTTGCTTCCTCAAAAAGCAAAATTGCAATGTCCTGTCCACACATACTTACAAATGCATTATTTCTTTTTTTATATTAAATAAATCTTTCAGAACAGGGAAAAATGTTCACAACTTTATTCAAAAGAATTTTACAACAGAAAAGTAAGAATTTTACAGCTTTTAATAAAAATGCATATATTGTTTGCTTTTTTGATGGGCTTTTTTAGTAACATTTAAGTGTGAGCCAGTTGGAATAACACACACAGCTGCAGGAAAATAATGCAAATTTTGACATTTGAGGTTCAAAAATTAAGCTTTGTTAACTTTAAGCGAAAACGCTAGTATTTGGTTGTAAGCAAGCAGTGGAATTAATATTATGCATTGAGTTCGAAAGTGAATCACGTCAGGAGATGTTTGGTTTTGGTGAAGCCTGAGCATTTAAGTTAACTGACAGTTATTTAAATCTTCTTCTGAAGATAACCAGTGCTCCTACCATTTTTCAAACCCTTTGCTTTGTTCTGTCTTTCTCACACGATATATTTGGTATATTAGACCTGAGCTATTCAGAGGCATATAAAACAAATGGAAGTCCAACTCCCATTGGAATCCAGTGGAAGTTCAAGTTCAGTATCTTCCTCCTTCAAAAATTCCAGCCTTACATGGCCACAGTATCTTCTCTTTTTTTTTTTTTTTTTTAATCTTTGGCATTGTTATTGATTGCAACACAAAAACTTTAACAAATACACAATCAGGGAGTGTAACTTATATGAGGAGGAGTTGGGGTTTGAAGGAGGATGATTAAATGATCTGAATTAGTCTGTGAAATACATTCTGACTGTGGGAGGACAGAATTTGGCAATAACAGGCTGGCAGAACAGAGTAGTCTGAAGCTTGATTCTGACTTCTGTGATTCAGCTTCATATCACTGGGGGGAAAAAACTTGAAAAATACCTGTGAGGATGAGGGAGGAATGAATACCTGCTGAAGGAAGAGGATATTAGTTTGTCACTGTCACTCACCTCTTTGACCTCACGTGGGAACAGGTGGGAAGATAGAAAGATTATAATCTGGATGGATTTATTCACAGCTGTAATATAGAGGTTCTTAAGAGAGAAACTTGCTAAGATATGCTTGTGCTACAATTTTTCTATGTATTTTAAGGGAATTGAACATATAATAAAGTCCTTTTGGATGCAGACCATTGGAACTTGGTCCACTGATAAATTACTAAATTCAAACCAAAATCAATGTATTCACTGATATTTATGCATTAATGATGTGTTCCAGGGCACTCAAGTGCTTGAGTAGTTATTCCAAACCTCTTTCTTATTGTTCTTGAGATAGCAGAATGAGTTTATTTTTAGACTATATTCTTCATGTCAACTAAAATTTAAATGGCTTCAGGTTACCCTTGCATCAAAATAAAAATTTGTGTGTATATATGTATGAAATGTTAGATCTTTTCTTGTCTTTTGAGGTGCTAATGTTTGATTCTTGGAAATACATTTTCTAGTTCTAGGGACAGCATTTGTGTAAGGAATTTGTTTTTACTACTAGTGCCACTTAACAATGATTCAGCATTTAAAACCGGCCACCTTCAACATCTCAAGTTTAATATTCTTTTTATATAAGGTTTTTATTTATAGTGAGAAATTAAAAAAAAAAATTGTTACAGATGTGGAATGCTGAGAAAGGTTTCCTCCTTTACCTTTTTCTTCAGAAGCTCTAATAAGAGATTGTTGAAGAGTCTGAGGAAGCATAGCAGAGCTGGAGGCTCCCCTTGGTCACGCAGACCTTCTATAAGGAAGTTCCTAACCCACATGGTACACTTGGGATAGCTAAGTTCCAGCATCTTAAATGTGTGGAGTTGTAGGAAGTATCTGATTTCCAGTCTTTAAAGATGGGGCGACTCACAGAAGTCTCTAGAACTGTGACTCCCCTCAGGTCATGCATTCCCTATGGCAGCTTGCTATAGAAGGAAAGATCTGAGCTAAAATTCCTAGTGAGGAGACCACAGGATAAGGTGCCTTCAGGTCATTTTAGAAAGTGTTCTGACTCTCCAGCATCCACAGAAATTCAGCTCTGTTACCAAGTTGAATTTGTACTGTTTTTCAGTGCAGGAAAGTTGGCAGGATTGGGGGTGGCTGATAAAGGAGGTTTCAGAGGGATGAAGCAGTTGTACTCTGGGAATTCTTTTAAATTTGGAATCCAGTAATAAGCTTACTATAGTGAGACTTTGCTGTCCCTTACGTGACATGCTGAAGGACAAGGTGTGTCCAGAACAGTAGAAGCACTTAATTTCATTTCCTAATGTGTACATCTATTTGTAAATGGCAAAAGAATTTTGCCTTTGAGGCACAAAGCTTGTATGGAATGTAAATTAACTTCAGATTGAAATAATTCATGGTTCTGAGCAAAAATAACATAATGGTTGTTATAACCATGTTTATGAAATGCTAAACTTTAACACACAGCAATCAGCCAAAGCGATAAGGCAGTGTAAAAGACTGCACACTTAATAATTGTAAATGTTACATGAGTGCGAGTTGCTTGATTAAATTTATTAGAAATGTGTTACAAGCATTTTAAGAAATAAAGCATTTATCACAAAATGATGATTTCTTCACTTAAGCTCATTAGAAAATCACACATCAATTCATGCATAATTACAGGGGAATTTCTGCCACTCACTACAAATCATTACCACATTAACTAAAGTTGACTTAATTTATCTGCGATTTGGAAAAGGTGGTATCTAAATAGGAAAATCAGCTTATGCAGGGGATGAAACTATCAACATCCCCACAAAGGACCTAGCCTTCTCTTACTTGTTAGACAAAAATGCACCTTGTAAGTATTTTATATGTAAACCTTGTACTTCTGAATGAGCTCTAAAGCTTTTCTTTCCATGTCAGAATCCCATATTATGGATCCAGTGCCAGGTACTTAATGAATCGTTGATAGTCAAGGCACGTTTACTTGCGCCAGACGTACTCATTGTTTTTAATGATCATTGCAGTTTGAGATTGAATTGAAAGGGTTTGGGGGAGGCTGGGAGATGGGAAAGGAACAAGTTTTGCAGTGCTGGCAAGCTGGTCCCACAGCAGCAGAGCTGCATTCTGCCAACACCCACAGCATTTATGCTGCATAGTGTTTACATTCCCGCAGTGTTTACAGTGGGCATAGCTCTTCTGTGGCCTGTTGTACCTTCTTTTTTCCCCAGACTTTGCATAACTTTGAGGATGGTTGCAACTGACAGTGTCCAGACTCATCGTGTGGCTGGTCAGCGGGTGATCCTTTTACACCTAGTTTGCATGCCTCTGTTTGTTAGTTCACAAGAACGCTTGTGAAGGAGTAACTTAGGCTCAGAATAATTACACAGCGTGCTCGTCTGTCCAGGAGGCATGCAGAAACGTAGTCTTTGAAACTCAGGACTGTACATTTAGACAGAAATTGCTCTCTAACTTTGCAGCCTTTCATTATGTGATGCATGACTTAGTTTGACCATTTCCCTATTCTGTATTCAAGTGCTGTATCATTCTTACTATTGGGAAGTATTTATGTCACAGTTATTGAGTCTAATTAGAAGGGGGTCTTGTCTATGTTAATCTGGGACATTTCAGTCACATTGGCACCTTACAGGGAACAATGGGCTGTGTATGGAAAGGTGAAGGAAAGCACATGAAGAATGGATCAGGGAAGTCAGATACCTTTAATACTGGCTTTGCTGTCAGAAATAATGTACCTGGAAATACACGCTCAGTTTTGTACTTATACTTTGTTTTGAGCAGCCCTCCTGAGGGGTTCTTGTGTGTCCTTTGTTTGGGATCTTTTGTATAAGCTCGGGATCTGCAAGCTAAAAGTTATGCCCCTCCTTCCACATTAGTACCTCACATTTATAGACTGAAGCATTGTTTCCTGTTTCTTTCTGAATTTATCTCCCTGGCAACATATAAGTCACTGGGGATTCTTTAGACTAACTTTTACTTCTTTTGTGGGCTCAAAGAGAGTTCTGAGGGCTGTTATTTTCTGAGTGAGATGTAATGTTGAATCATGCATTTTAAGTTCATTATGTTTAGTGGCTTTAGTATATTTTTGTGTCGTTTTTCACAGCCTTTAGTAAGGTAGGATGTGAAGGTTGCATGAGTAGGCTGTGGCAATGAAATGGTTTGCAATTGCCAAAAAGGGTAGTCCTGCTCCCTCCTCCTTTCTGGTTCCTGTGTGACCCTATGTTGAGCCGGCTTGGCATACTAAACTGACAGAGAAAGGTTCACATTTTTAAAAAAAGAAAAAGCTTTCGTACCAGTGCTGCAAGTTGAAAAGTACCTTGAGAAGTCCACCTATATCAGTGCCTTTGAATTAATGGATTGGTTCAGGTGTCTTAGACAACCTGAGGAATGTAGTCACAATGTGTCTTGAGTGTTTTTTGTTGTCTTTTTTTACTATTGCTCCTTTTTCTATTATCATAAACAATATTTTCGTATAAGAATTATGATTGCCATTGAAATGGATGATTGTTAGAAAAATAAATTTGACAATCTGAGACAGCTAATGCCATTTTCAGTTTTAAGAACTGTAAGGTATCCATTTATATCCTAAATTTATATGGAAATAATTATATATCAGTATCTCATTAATACACACATTGTGTATCCATTTAAAAACAAAAGTTAGAGAAAGTCTTAATTTTTGCAGCTCTTACACTTTTAGAGAATTTTCTTTCTTTGATCTTGGAATTGCCATTTGTAACCAAATCAGTCATTTGATATACTGAATGAATTGGGTTCTTAATCTTATTGTGCACAAAATTCACACTATATACAGAATTCATGTTTTAGGCTTTCATTGCTTCTGAATTTCTGGTTGGTTTTGACTAATCTTGAAGTGGGCATTGCATCCTAGGTAGGAGGCAGTATATTCAGTAAAGAATGCCAACTTTGCCAATGGTTTAAGACATTGTAATGATAAAAAAGAAAAGGGGGGGAGAAATCCAAAACAACAATCTGAGCAGCCATTCTACTGCGGTGACAGCAGCAGTTTAGTACATTGTATCAAAATGAATGGGCTTTGTATAATTGATTTCAACATACTGGTAGCCTGAGGTCTAAGCTGCTCTAACCCAGAACTTATTAGCCATGCTACAAAGAAGGGAGAAAACTGCAATCTGCTACAGGGGAGGTAGAGAATAGCATTGCTGTTAGAGTAAAAGCATTAAAAGTAGGACAGAGCTACTAAGGGCTGCCCCTTTTGTATATTTATTGGGGCTATTCTGTTCATCTCATTTGAATATCGTAAAAAGCTATTTTACAGTCTTTGTGCAATACCAAAACTGAGACTTCGAATCTTACTACTTAGTAGGTTTTATTACCTAATTTGAATGGCATGCCTGCACAAAGTGTAATAGCTGTGCTGTGAGATCTCTTGTAACTGGCAAGCATTTTGAATAAGCTCAGCAAAACTAGAGATGCAAAAATAAGCAAGATGCTCTTTTGGGATCCACTTTACTTGCTTTTTGTTGCACATTCACACATAAATACTAGTTTTATTTAATAACATTCTGCTCTGGTGTGAATCAACAAGTGTGTTTCCTGGAGCTTCCTAAAGAGAAGAGGATTATGTGCATTACAGAAGCACATGTAACTATACTACAGGATGTGAAAACACTAATAGCTGGGTGTAAAATTACTGTGTTGAACAAATGAGAAAATGTAATTTTAATGTCCTGTTTCCTTGTTGCATTGTGCAAGTATGGTACTTCATGTTGTCTGTTTTGCTTTGCCTCCTCTGGATAGGTACTTGCCAGTATACGAAGAGTCTGGATTCACGCAACAGACTCCTGAAGAGTAGAATGATTATATATTTGATAGAGGGAAAAATAGATTAACTTTTCTGACTAGAATCAAAGGTGGGTAGCTGAGGTGAAGGACTGGAAAACAAGATTTGAATGAACTAATGTGTTCAGTGTCAGGATTCCCAGGCTATTAGACTTCGTCTTTAGAAAACCATGACAAAGTTCTTCATTAGTATTTGTTATGCTTCATCCAGCAATGTGAAATATTGACAGTGACTCCCTTAAACATGACTATTCTGCATAGATCAGCATCAAGCACCTTAATTATGCCCTTGCTCATATAAGGAGCTAAATGGTATTAAGAAGAATATTGTACATTTATCAGTAGTGTAGTGTTTATTCTGAGAGGATCCAGAGCTGTGATTGACTGAATGGGGTTCAGTACTCTATAATTAGGAGACTTTATAACCTATTTTTAAAAAGTTTGACTAAGGGAAGTTTGAGTAAAGAGAATTCCATGTTACTGGAAATGTTTTATTCATTTTTTTTTATTATTTGCACTACTTTCACAGAATCATCATAACCTTCACAGAACCGTAGAGGTTGCTGAAATATCCTATTTTGTTTGAGCAGAAGCTGCCTCAGAAAGATAATGAGGTAAATCTTTGGTCATTTTTGTTTGGTCTTAGGCTATTTAATCTTGTGACATCCTTTACAACAGAAAGTTATGAACAGGTTCTTGTGACCCATTCTAATGGATGTATTGATCTATATGACCCATTTTAAAGTATCTTTTCTGTTCTGGTAAAGACATCAATTTGTTTCAGAGGTTGAATCATGATTTCTGAGATTTATGCTGACATTATTGAAGGAGAAGAATACTGGCCAGGTTAGGTTGTAACAGCTTTAAAAATATTCCAGTGCTATTCTTGAGAATGTCTGGCAGAGCCCATATGCAAAACATTGTATGGCAGTTTAGCTATGTCTTGCACCACAGGTTTGACTGATAGTCAGGGGAAATCACCCTTAATAATAATAACAATGAAAATGTGAAGGTTCTGGAGGACTGGTTGGAAGCAGGAGCATGCCTGCTAACCTTTTTTGCTTATTTGCAAAGAAACCTAAGATAGACCTTTTGACATTAAAATAAATACTAATGGAAATTTTGGGTTACTGTAACGTGCCTTTTCCATCAAAGAAGCCTTGTTGGTGAATAACCTCACAATTCTAGTAACCCTTGATGTGAATTCTTGCTCTGTGGAGACCTGGATGACAAACATAATGCACGCTACATGCACAGATGATTTCTTAAATTGTTTTTACATCTTTTCTCTGAAGTTCATTCCTCAGAAGAGGAGACGGGCAAAATAATCATGTTCAGTTTTGAAATGGAGAAGCTATCTGTGCACTGTTTTAAGCACCGTCAAATCATACTAACATCAGTGACAAGCCAAGAACGCTCAGAATGAATTGTCACAGGAACATTGAACAAGGAGGAAACATATCCTTGTTTAGTTCCTTACTCTTTCAGGTTGTTTGCTACATTTGGCCACATACAGATTTCTTTACATGCTTTATCTTCTAAATAACCCTTTCCAATATTTTGAAGAAATCTGGGAGAAGAAATACAGAGAGTCTTTGATAGGAATCACAGTCTGTGTCTTCTTGAAAAGCTAGTCACTGAATCTGTTTAAATACCTAGTAGGCTGGCCTGTTCCCCTGCAGGACAAAAGAGTGTTGGCGTAAACTGATGGCTGAATTTTCAAGGGTGAGGTTTACAGCACATGTAACAGCAAGAAAGTGGAAAAAGCAATTAAAAAGATGCATGTGTATGTTCTAAATATGATGAAGATAGTGTAATCTGGTGCTTTCTGTTATAGAGACTTGTCATGGATTAACCCCAGCCATCAACTAAGCCCCACACAGCCTCTTGGAGAAAATCAGGAGGGTAAAAGCTAGAAAACTCATCGGTTGAGATAAAGATAGTTTAATAGGGAAAGCAAAAGCCACTGTGCTGGTTTTCACCTGGGATAGAGTTAGTTCTCTTCACAGTGGCTAGTACAGGGCTATGTTTTGGATTTCTGCTGAAAACAGAGTTGATAATATAGAGATGGTTTTGTTCTTGCTGAGCAGGGCTTACACAGAGCCAGGGCCTTTTCTGCTTTTTGTACTGCCATGGTGGCGAGGAAGTTGGGGGTGCATCAGGGGCTGGGAGGTGACACAGCCAGGAAAGGTGATCCAAACTGGCCAAAGGGAAACTGTGTGAAATCATGCTTAGTATATAAAGTGGGAGAAAGAAGGAGGAAGCGGGGGACATGTTTGGAGTGATGGCATTTTTCTGCTCAAGTCACCATTATATGTGATGGGGCCCTGCTCCCTTGGAGGTGACTGAACACCTGCCTGCCCATGGGAAGAAGTGAATTAATTCCTTCTTTTGATTTGCTTGTGTGCATGACCTCATTTTAAATTGTATACAAATTTTCAAATTATAAGCATTTGGGATTAATTTCTTCGAGCCAAGCATCTCCCTCAGTTAGGTGGCATTGTGGGAGAGTTTGAAGCAAGTTTGTCCATTTCTGAGAACAAGGTTAGGGAGTAAAGATGTTTTGCCTCTCTTGAAATTAATGCATACCTGTTTTGCTTTTGAAGCTCTAGCCAGTTTACAAGCAGAGACTTGAAATTTGTCAGGGCACCCATCCAAGTCTACATACAGCTATGTTAAGTTCTCCATTTTTGGTCAGTTTGCAAGCCTCTGAAAATCTAAGCTAGCCTGCACAGCAAGGCAGACTTGTCAGAACCTAATGGCTGAATACAGGATTCACAGAGGTGTTCAGTTTTCTGACCAGCTTTAGGTTTGGGGGGCAGGGAAGTACATGTTTAAGTAGGAGCTGTAAGCCTCGGTGCATGTATGCACATTGCTCTGTGGCTGTAAAGGTTCTGTGTCCATGCAGTAGGCTCTGTCCCTTCAGGTGTTTTTGGTGCCTGCTCAACTGAACACACTTAGGACTTTGGGGTCTGAGTTGTTTGCTCTCTGTTTTTAATCTCTTCCCATTCCAGCACTATGCAGTGCCAGGACTGATTTTACCTTTGTCTTCTCAGAGCTTGTGTCATTGCAGCCTGAAGGAAAGCTGGCATGACTGCATGTGGAGTCAGGGGGGTTGGGTGCAGGAACCTCAGGAGAGGCCTGGGGAACTGGGGAGAGCAAAGAGGGAGGGTAGGAGCTGGAAAGCACAGTGGAGGGAAAGTAGGGGAGGGTCTCTGCAGGAGGAATGGGGACCAATGACTGGTGCATGGGAGAAGAGTTAGCAGGCAGGATGGGGGCAAGCAGAGCTGAAATTGAACCAAGGGTATTAGAGAGCAGGAACAAGCAAGATAGTTGGAATAAAAAAAGGACAAGAACTGACATGGGTAGGCATGAATGGAAATAGAAGGGAAGAACAGGAATTGTGCCCTGGGGTACATTTTTTTTCTCAGCAAGTAGAAATTCCAGAATGAAAGAAAACCAAAGCTTACTTCGGTGACATCTCTCAAGTGCAGGTTAAATATTTGGTTTAATGATGTATTTGTAAATACATGGTTCTGTTAGAATGTAGGATCTTTGGGTCTCTGATTTTGCTTGATTGTGATTGCTAAAATACTGTGTATGCTTTTGGCACACTAATGTTTTTATTCCATGAGAATAAATACACTATCATTACCATTTCCTCGTTGCACCACAGTATTACTGAATTTCTCTCCTGTTCATTTTTGGTATTTAGTTGTGAGGCTCTTTGTGTAGATCTGCAACAGTGGGTTTTGATAAACATTTTTATTTCTGCTAACAAAGATATATGTATATATCCAGATGAAATCTCTTTCTATTCCAAGGCCAGCAACAAACTGTTCCATTAGTAATAAAGCATGCCTCTGCCACGGGGCAGAGCTGAACTCAGAGGCAGGCTCATCCTCCACACCAGTGCCAGCATTGTTAATTAGATACCTGCCATGAAGGGTTGTTTGCGGAGCGGGGTTTGTGTGAGTAGGAGGAAAAGTCTTCCTGCTTACTGGATACCCCTACCAGCTGGGTCTCCAGGATTTTATATGTTTTGTTCTGTTATCAATATTTTCCTCTTATCCATAGCTAACTCCCAGTAAATTCACCTTACGTCCAGCTAATAAAGCAAGAGAGAACAAGTGGTGTGCTCTGAGAGTGTTCTGATAAGGTTTTGTTTAAAAGCTGTGCAACTGGCATTCCTATCTCCCCTTCCTAGTTTTCCTGTGCTCACTCAGGATTTAATGTCATTTCCTTAGGCAGCAAGTGGCCTGGGACCTGGAATACTGAATTTACATCTAAAGGAGGAAAAGGTGATGGTGCAAATACAGCTTATAGTCTGTATCCCCACTTGGGCAACTCTCCTTGACTTTCTAATTAGTTTCTTATTGACTCATCTCATTTCAGGAGGGAAAGAACCAGTCTACTTGAGGAATACCTGTGGCTTTCTGTTGTCTTTGGCATGATACAAATGAAATTATTTTCCCAGAAAATAAAATTACTTGCAACTGACATAAATTAATTTTGCTAAGAATATTGGAGCTGGTGTATCCCTGGATGTTGGATGACTTTGTTCTTCAGGATTGTTATGAATTAAAGAGAGAGATTCCTCATCATGGCTACTCCCAGCATAACAATGAGTTTGTTAGATGCCATAGACGATTTTTAAGTAGAAATTGTTGGTCTGTTTGTGTACTTGTATATATTAACATAAAATACAAAATTTAATGCTTTCAGTATGCTTCCTTTGAGCTGTCTTGCTTTGAGCCACATCTCAGCTTAAGGCATCTTAGATATGAAGGCAAAGTTGTGATTCTCTTCTCTGAGGATGAAGGCCAGGACAGGAATGCCATTGCTGCTGTTGGGAGAGGAGAAGCACTGATGTAAGCAACACTTCCTTTCCCCTCCAGGTAACTGCTGCCTACATACTCCAGCTCTTTTCTTGCTCAGTGGGGCAGGAGTAGTTCCCAGCATAGCTGTCCTTACCAGAGGTGAGGTGAAGTAGGACCTGGACCCATGTTGCTACTCCCAACAATATGGTAACCTATACAGAACAGCTTGCTTTCCCATGGGTTGAAACAGCCATCTATAAGCAAAACTNGGGGGGGAAGGAATTTTGGTTGTAAAGCAATAGCAAATCAGAGTAAGTGACCTGTAATTTGTAGTGCAGTGTTTTGGCTTAGTTTTGCCTAACATCTCGAAAGAATCAATCTAACGGAGTCCTTTAAAGTCCTTGAAGTAATAGTTCAGAACAGCTAGTAATTGGTGAGTGGCAAGTTTCTTTTTTCCACCCAAGTCTCCCTACTAAATGTTCATTTCTGCCTGGTGTCTGTATGCTGTTTGAACAAGTTGTAATTGTGGGCTGACTAAACAATCATAGTCTGCTAGGGAGCGTGGTTTCCTTAGAAGCTGAGAAAATCTCCACGTGACTGACCTGATACTTAAGCTTTGCTTCCAAATCTGTGTGCAAGATCCTGATTTTTTCCAGGGTTCTGAGCAGATGTTGGTCCCTAACAGTTTTGATATCCCGACCAGCTGTATGCATTCCTAAGTAGGACCTTATTGAACTTTCCTAGTTAATGGTATTACTGTTGTTTTCAGAGCATACCTTACCTGCCTATGTTCTTAGGTGTGCCTATGTTGAGTTTGGGAACTGAAAAAGAAAGTGATTTTATAGTTGCCTCTGGATTATTCTCTTTAGGCATGGAGGCAGAAAAAGGGCATGCAGTCCTGCTTACTTTGCATTTATGTTTGCCAATTTAAAAGAATAAAATCTCTGAAGAAACTGAAGTGAGGTAGGATGAGCAATTTTCTGAACTTTGCATATTCAGTTGCTGGTAGTTAATTCCTCTGAGAATTTCTTGAATATATACCTACTTGTGAATCTTTAAGTCCGGATGCTGGTTGAGACGAGTACTAATTAAACAATGACTAACCTTCCAAACAGCCCCTCTGGAGAGATTTCAAATCCAAAGCTCTACAAAGAAAGCACCAAGATGTCAATTTCCTTAACAAAAATGTTGCACAAAGCTACCCTAAATCTCCAGTTCCAACTTCTTTATAAAATGTGATTTATTTGAAAACAAATTTTGGATAGGAGATGATACTGAGGATTACATACCTGTCTGTTTCTGATGCTACAGAATAATCTGTGTAACTTCACAGAGGCTTGCCTTTCCCAGACAGTGATTTACCATCTTGAAATCAAGTTTATATAATCTAGTTTCCCCATATAATGGATGTGGTTTTGGAAAGAGCACTGATAAAAACTATGCATTGATTGAAATGGAAATTCTAAACCACCTTCAACAGAAGTTTAGATATAGGATGTAAAACCACCTGGTCCCTGTGGAACTCAGTAGAATGCAAGTCACCCTGTTTCCTCCACAGATTTTGTGACTATTAAAAAGACCATCTTTAGGGCTAAGTGCTAAAGAGACTCCTACTCCAAATGCTGTTCAATCCTGCATTTTGAACAAGGAGGTTATTGGAGGGATGAAGACCATTTATGAAGTACTCTTCCCCTCCCTTCACCCTAAAAAATTCTATATAAATCCTTCTCTAAGTAGGAAAATCATAAAAGAAGTGCCATGCTAGGCACTAAATTTACAGATAGTGATGGCTACCACATTTAAATAAATTATTTTATAAGAACAGATAGTACTAAAGGGTTATAAGTGATTAGCTGCAATTAGCTAGTAATTGACTAAGCAAAAATATCTTCTGCTATGGTAGTTAACTAAGTCTGAATGCTCTAGTCTGTTGCTAAATGCTAGTATTTCACAGGGACTTCTTCCTGACCTGGGCAACCATGTTTCTGTAGTTGATAACCTGCATTCAGCAGGAACTGCTGCTGTCCAGGAGCAAGAATTCCTGAGTGCAGCTAAGAATTTCTTGGGGCAGTCATGGGTAAAACTGAGAGGTTTCTGTTGTTGAAAACTGCAGCAATGGTTTAAGAGTATTGTAAAATCCAGTTGGAGCCTATAGATATCATTGTCCTTTGATTTTCCTGAGAATATAGGGAAAAAGGTGAATCAGGTAGAAGCTGGATGAATTAATTTCCCTTGCTCAGTAGGGATCCATGTTTTTGATGACCAGTTTTTTCCCCCACACCTGGATAACAGCAGGTGTTGGGTTCAACAGCTGTATCATCTCCTTCCCTAACAAGAAGAGCAGGCCAGAACAGAGAGCCCGTTTTTGCCTCATTTACTCCTTATTTTCCCTGGAGGAGAAAGGGAGCTGCCTCCCCAAGAAATGCAGCTGAGGGAGTGGCATGCTCCCTCCTTTTCTTGTTCTGTCTAACAAGGGGCGGTGGCTGGGAAGGCATGAGCCGAGCTATGAGGAAGGGACTGTTGCTGGAAAGGGAAGTTTCAGTGCAGCACCACCTATTCCCCTATCAGCAGCAGTAGCAGCATCCAAATCTCTGGGGTGGCAGCAGCAATCCTGCCATTTCTTAGTGTGCTGAGCCAAGAGAACACGTTCTCACAGGCAACAATGAACATGTCTGATCAGTCAGAAGTATTTCAGACATATTGACAGTGAGTCTACTTGTGTTGTGTCTGGTAGGATGATCTTGTGAGCAGTGGGCATTCCTGAGTTCTGTATTTGGCACCCACTTTGTCCCTTGAGAGGCAGCAGAAGTTTTGGCTTAGTACAGGCAACCTTTAAATCCCATCATACAACAGGAATGTCAGAGAGTCCTTAAGAGAACCCTGAAGACTGTAAGTATCTGTCTGACAGTGTACATAGAATAAGTGGAGCAGTGCAGAGTGACAGTGCCATTTGCACAACGTGTGGATACACCTATGAAGTAGTCAAAGGACAGAATGCACTTGACACTGTTGGGGATACCAAAAGTGCTGTCCCAGATTCACCCTCCCGCCAGACACTCCCACGGGCAGATAGTGTATAGCTAGGCAACTGTTTTGGCTGCAAGGAAGCCCTCCAGCCTTTTCAACAAACCCTGCCTCCTTGTCTGACTCAGCTGAATAAAAAACTATTTTTTAACCTGTGTGCTAACATTGGCTTTTGCTAAAATGGTCATGAAGGCGCTGAGCAGGCAGTCTCAACACCAGCAGTATGTTGGGAAAGGACTGGATATGCCTTTCAGTCAAGTGCTTTTTTGGCATTTTAGCAATGAGTTTTATTAATAAGGCCCTGCAAAAATTCCAGATTAGTGCAGGTATGTCCTATGTCAGTCATGTGCAGAGAACTTTTTTTCTGTCCAGAATAGGATGGTGAGGTTTTTTTCTGTATCAGTTTGCTTCTGGACTGACAAGAAAGTAAAAGATGAACCTCTATGCTAAGGGAAAACAATTCGATCGCAGTTCTGTATGAAGCTAGTTTAGGACTGGGCCTGTAATTGCAAGTTAGATTTTCCTAATCAATTAACATTTTTGTGCACTATGAACATTTTTGGATTAATTCCTATGGGAGATTTCTGTTGATAAATGTTGGTAAGGACTTACCAACTATGCATTGTAGCTATTTCAGGATTGGTTTTGATAACACATAGGCTTACTTATTGCCAGCATCATGTCTTATTTGGAATGCTCTATCTAGCAAGGGAGCCCATGGGTAGTCTGGCAGATGTTGTGGCAAAAGTAATGTTGCTAATGCAAAAATTGAAGGTGTTTTTATGTAGTTGCTATGGACCTACTGAGTAGCTACATACAGAGATTGAACTTTTGCTGTCTTGAATGTTTCTTATACCCTGTAAAGATGGTATTCTAACCGCTACCAAATCAGAGTGGAAGCATTTCACACTTGGGTTTGTTCAGGTGTGAAGCAATGCTGGAGGGAGGAGGCTCTGGAGGATATAGCCATCAAATTCAATCATTATCTCTGAGAAGAACAGACGCTGTAGTCTAGAGGCAGGCAGGAGTGTGAACTGATGTGGTGCACGTTCATCACAGTATGCTGCTGATACTACTTAAAATCCTAACTTACAGACACTCTACTCCTCGATGCTCCTAAACAGTGCAGTGCTGCTCAAACTGCGTGGTGGGGAAATGGCTTCAGGTGTAGGCAAGCATACTCATACACTCAGGTCTCACACCTGCAGGTTTTTGAGTGTAGCCTCCTACAGAGAAAAAATTAGCCTGTTCACTAATTCCAGCACAAAGTACCAAACATTTCATAGCTATTAAAATCTTTGTAAAGTATAGCTTTCTGGCTGTGTTCCAGCCTTCACTGGCAAATACTTCCTTCACATTAGCTGTCTTTTAATACACTTTTGCAATAACCAGGTGATGCAAAATTTGAGTTTAAAGGAATATATGTTGTTGGGTTTTACACTTCTTTGTATGTTTATAAAAGTATGCGTAACAGCCTGATTTTACTGGAAAGAGTTGGGGGAGTAATCAAACAAAATAAAATGTTTGTTCTGATTGCTAAGTACTTTGGGCTGAAAAGAACTGAGTACTCTTACATATTTTGTACAAAGTTAGACGCTGGTGCTGTGTTACTGTGTAGGCAACCATTATGTACCCACAACAGTAGCTTCCACAAACAGCCTTGGGGATTGCAGCCGTCTTTATTTAGAAGAGGAGAGTTGCAATTTGTTTCCTGGTTTTGTCTATAAATCTTGCAGAGATACTCTGGAAGGGTTTGAATGTCTTGTGAGCAGGGTGGCACTCATGACAGCGATCAGAGCTTATCTATAATGCCGCTTATTTGGAGAAATTAAGCTGAAGACGTGGCACAGGCTGCACGTGATACAACCAAATGCATCTTGATGCTGTGTTTCTCACAGAGACCATTGAATCATATTGCAAATTCAAATTGAATCATTAAAGCTGTACAAAATCATAGAATCATAGAATGTCTTGAGTTGGAACGAACTCACAAGCATCATCAAAATCCAACTTCTGGCCCTGCACAGGACAACTCCAATAATCACATCGTTTTCCTGAGAGTGTTGTCCAAAAGTTTCTTGCACAGGTGCTGTGACCACTTCCCTGGGGAGCCTGTTCCAGTGCCCAAACACCTTCTGGGTGAAAAACTTTTTTCTAATATCCAACCTATACTTCATTTGACACGGCTTCAAGTCTTTTCTTTGGGTCCTGTCACTGGTCACCACAGAGGAGGGATCAGTGCCTTCCTCTCTGCTTCCCCTCACGAGGAAGCTGTAGACTTCCATGAGGTCTCACCTCAGCCTCCTCTTCTCCAGGGATTGATACGGAATATGAGCAAAATAATCATATAGCAGAATGGGAGCACGAGTTCACCTTCTTGTTTTGCTGTGTTTTTAAGGAGCTTTATTAAATACAGGCTTACATTTTTAGATGATACGTTTACCTCGGGTTAGATACCCTAAATGAAGACTTTCAGATACCAATGTTTCTCTTATTTTTCAAGGTTGGGAGAGATTGGGTATGGTCTTCCTTTACTTACAACACTATCATGTCAGTCTCTTTGGGCCTTTGCATTGACCAGAGACTTCTCCTATATGAGTCTGTCCTGGACAGGTCACTTGCTTTCCCTAGTCTAATGACTCATTTTTTCCTTCCTCTCACAAGACCTCCGCCTGCCCAGAAACTTCCTTACAGGGTATAATTCTCAATCCTTTTGATTCTAGGTAAGCCTATTGGGGGAAAAAAATATCCTAAATAATAATACTGAATTATACAAGTTAGAAGGTTTTGATTATGCTGGTCTATTTTCGTGTTTGGCAGAACCATGTTCTTGAAGTGATCTCACAACATGGAGTGGTTTGGGGATTGTTATTTGTACTTGGTATAACCAGACACATGCAAAACTGTGCAATGCTAGAACTGTTCTCTACTTAGCTGAGACTAATGTTATTAAAAGAAATGGTGGATAAAATAGGAAATGAACATCCTGTTGCCAGGTCAACCACATTCCTTATTTGTAAGTATCAGTGTGTGTATGAGAAGGATAATATGCAGTGAGGACAGACAAGAGCTGAAAGCTCTTCATAGCACCGTGGGAGGGAAGGGTTGTAGAAAATAATGCCTTTAGCAACAATGACCTAAACCCTTTATTCTCTTATCGCTCTGTGTACATGTCAGTGAGAAAGAGGGAGAATTATTAGAAGGATCAAAAGGCAAAAATCTGTTTCTTAATTAACTGCATTTCTGTTTCCTAAGGGGACACTCAACGTGTTTCTGTGTGTTTTCTTAGATTTGAATGATGATGAGAGACAGTGGATCAAAGATGTTGCCTCACTTAAATGGCCCTCAATTTCTTTGTGTTTACAGTAGATGATTTGTTGCCTTTCCAGGTTTTGACTTTAATCCTGTAAATGTTATTTTTAGGGTTTCATTACTAACGTTCTTGTGAAATCTACTTGCTATGTGAGGAAAAAAAAATAAAAAGAGAGAGGTAAAATAAAAAAAGTTCAGGGGTTTTTTTTCTATTTGTATCATCAAGCAAAAAGTTTTGTTGTTATGATGAAAAACTGTAGTGGTCAGAATCTTTCCTCTTCCTAGGCTGTTTGTATGGACGTCTAAAGAACAGTGGTTCACCTGTGTGAGAAACAGTAATGTTTTAAATAGAAGGTTTGATGTAAGTCTGTTGCACCACTAAATCTTCAAAGTGCTTTTGTGGGGAGTGTGCCCTGCATCTTACTGGCACTGAGTTCCAGAAAATTAGGTATGATACTAACTCTGGTTTCTTGTTCTGCATGTCCACAAGGGCTAGGAATTCTGTGGTGGGAAAAAATGTGCTCACACTTGAAACAGACAGTGCCTGTATCTATTCAGCAGGTATTTTTGCAGCCTATTGAGAGTTGTACAGATGGACTCCAAACAGATTCCCTTTCAGTCCTTTAAGTGTGATGATACAAACCAAGATAACTTTTTTAAAAGAGAAGTTTAAAAATTAGGCTTCCAAATAAGTGCAATTTTTTTTTTTCTCTCTCTGATGGTTACCCTTTACCCTATGTAAAGGACTACTAGATGCTCAGCAATTAAGAAAATCAGGGCATTTAAGTACCTACATGCAGATGTAAGTCTGACAGACACCCAGTTTTAAAAGTCTTGCCTACTGGGTGCCGTGTGGGTGGTCAAGAAATTTTAGTTTAGTTCCTGGGGGCTGGGAGATGGAATCATTGATATAAACCACTTGTTTTCTAGCTGGAAATAATTTTACAAAAAGTGGCTGTTAATTTCCTTCTCTAGTGTGTTTCATTTTCTTTCCCTTGTTTCATAAGACATTCTTCATTTCACTGTGGGGAAATCAAGCCTAAAGTGTTGTTGTATCATGTGTTACAGCTGCTTCCATATCATTTTCTCTTCTATTTGCATAAGTCAGAACAGAGCTGAAGTACTCTTCTTTCCAGAGAAGATTTCTGTTTTGGTGAGGAGGAAAAGAAATGCAACAACTTGCGTCATAGGCTTAGAAACATGTAGTTTCATCTTTACAAAAACATGTTACAAAATAAAGGAAAACAGTGGCTTTTGCAGAGATTTTACAAGAGAGAGAACCTGGGGGAACCCAGGGTATTTTGTTATTTCTGAAATGCAAATTACTGAGAAGAAGGGGCATTTTTCTGCACATGAAAGCTCTGTCTTTTTTTCTTTCAGCCAGCTCTGAACATAGCAATGCAGTATTTGTCTTCTGCTTAGGATAATGTGATTGGCATTAAGTGTTAGAGTGTGCCTCTTTCTTTTATCTCATACAAGTACTGTTTTCCCTCTTTCTCTTCAGTTAAGTCATGTTGTGTATTTTATACAACCTAGAAGACTCTGTGTTCTTAATCTTGTTATCTGCTTTCTCAGCATTTATTCATTTTTCAATTGCCTGTGGAAGTGGAAAGGTTAAGATAGAGTAACTGGGTTCTGTGATGGCAAAATCCTTCTTTGTAAAACTCCTGCTTGCATTTTGTCCTCAATTTGCCTTTTGTTCTATACACTTTAGGATAATCATGTATTATGTTACATACAAGTCTTCTGTTCTTCCCCAGGTGCACGCAGCATGTTCATGGAAACAAAATTCTGATGTATGTGGACAAGCTACAGCAGATATGCTAACCCATAAAATACATGACGTAATGTTATTAGTTGGAAAATATTAGCTGGCATAAGTTATTCCACACAGAAGGTGTCATGAAATCATCCATATTCTCTTTACTGAGTTTGTTATAGCTGTGTGTGCATACAACTGCATGTTGCTGTGCCTCAAATTCTTTGTTTTGATACCCAGAAGTGTTGTTTGGGCTTTGATTTGTTTCCCTGTGTTCGGTCGCACCCTATTATAAAGCTTTGGGTAAAGAATATTCCTGGTAAGGCAAATTAGGTCTGCAGACTGCATGCTTTTACTAATTATTTTCTGTATTCTCTGTTAGATGGATACTTTTCAGGTTGGCCTTACTCTTATGCAAAATTGTCTTGATAGATGAGTAGCTCAGAGCAACATCTGTAATTTATGGATATAGAAAATGCGTGCAGTCTCTCACTGTCTTTACAGATGTGCTTTAGGGCAAGTGAAATGTTCAGATAATGGAAAGGGGGAGTGTTAATAAATCTCAGTCAGAAAGACAATACTTCTTTTCTCTAAAATAAATTCAAAGCTGAATTCCAAATTACTTTTTTAAACATCATTGGTGCTTTTTTTTCTTCATACTATTGCTATTGTTAAATTGAATGCTAGATAATGTGCTTGATGTGTAATCCAAAAATACAAGTAATTAGATTGTGATATTTGTTTTCCAAAACAGAACTAGTAAATCACTCAGACTCCATAAAAATGTAGACTAGTGCTTTTGATTAGTTGTTGGAGTCATTTAAGTTTCTATCGGTGTTTGTTTCAGAACCAGAGTCTATATTACCATATATTGGAAAATGACTGCTGCAGCATTAATAACACTATTGCAATCTGTAAGGACTGCGAAGAAAACGAACAACGCAGAAATTGCTGCTTTGGAACAGACCAGTGATCCGTACAGTCTCGTGTCTTGTCTCTGACAGTAACCAATACGTGATGATTCAGAGGAAGAAATACACTCAGCCAATTGTGTTATAGTGTACCACAGAGGGAAATTTCCTTCTGGCCCCAGATGGTGCTCGGTTTATGCCTTAAAGCCTGAGGATTGATAGCCACTGTAAATTTCACCTTAGCTAGTGTAACCAAATTGGATTGCCCCTTGTTGCCCGTAACCTGCCCTTCACCCGGCCTTCATAGAATTACAGTCCTCTCCCTTACTGCTGGATTCACAGCTTTTACCTTTGCTGCTTTAAGCAGATACCGTAATGCAACTCAAAGACTTGTGCCACCATTTTACATTGTATTTTTCATCAATAACAGGCTGATTCAATGCTTTTAGTTAAGCTGAAAGTGTTAATTTTCAGTGGGGCGGAGCAGATACTATACTCACCCTGTGTCAATTCTCTGCTCTTCTGAAGATGGGAGCCTTGGTCATGGAAACATTTGCAGCGTATGCTGATGCTCTAAGACTTTTGTGTTATTGCAGTGGCCTGAAAGGATCAAAATTGGGTTTGGAGCATTACCACACCCTGCAAATCTTAACCTCAGCAGCCTCTGAAGACTGTTCATAGTGTTCTTTCACTTCCTACATTCCCATGCTGGAGTGCAAGGTGCTGTTAGAGAAATGAATATTGTTCTGTTACAGTGCATATGTGACATTTAGTCTAAAACTTATGAAAGTATCCTAGGTTCAGCTGTAACAGAAGCAGAGACCAAGTTCTTTGTAGTAAGCTTTGGTACATTTCATTTGTTGTGCACCCATCTAATAATACCCTGTGGTCTGAGAGGAACTGTCTGAGAGTCTGGTAAAATAGTTGTTGCAGACAAAAGCTGACCTCATTTTAGGCTGCCATTCATAATGCAAAACAGCAGAGGCTTTTGAAACTACTTGCACTGATACTGCTGCTCTTCAAGACCTTGGGTACAAGCTAATTTGATGGATAACAGCACTGCATGTCTTACTGGTTTGTGCATTGCCTTTTAGCAAGGTCCCTCCCTGCATCCAGAGTAAGAAGAATCTGCAATAGTACTTATGCAATTACTGTCCTTCTTGTCTTTGCCTCTGCGGGTGCAGATCTGTCTCTGACATCATGGATCATATTAAAAAAGCAGCAAGCAGTTATCACGGGAAGCAGATTTTGCTCAGCAACTTGCAAACTTGTCATTAGGTCCTGCCTTTCTGCCTTCCAAATGCATGCTCCACTGTCATTTTGTTCCTTCTTGAGAAATAATTAAATGACTCATGTCTCCTTGCCAAATGACCAGTTAAAGCCAGGGAATCTGGGTATCCTGAATGACAGTGGAGCATCATAACAATCTTGGGAGAAAAAAAATTCCCTTTCTCACTGAAGAAAAGAGGTTCAGATTTGTTTTATACTCCTTCAGTATTATTGATGATGAATCTTCTGGAGGGAATCATCTAGGTTTTAAATCAGCATGAAAAAATAACCCTTTTGTTGGTTGGTAAGTGGCAGTTGTCATGTGGCCAATCTCTGAACCTCAGCTGATTGAATCCAGCAGGAATTGTCCTTGAGTTGTCAGGCTGTATGAGCTGGCACATTGCCTCCTCCTTTACAGCAGATTCTAATTCTACCAGCACTGCAGTAGTTGAATACTCACTCGAAGTGATGACATTTTGTATGTCAGTGAGTAAGTCCTTCTTTGTCCTATGAAGGAAGGGGCTTGTGGTGGTGATATGCTGCTGCCTAAACTTTGGAAAAGGCCTCCATCATCCTGGACTTCCACTGGCAGGGCTGGTCCTGATGGGCTTGCATGATCAGGTCCTCTCACCCCATCTTCCCATTCTGAGCTGAGAAACAGGACTGTAGCCACTCAAGTGAAATTCCTTCTGAAGAAACCTTTAGGTTTTCTTCTCTGATACTCCTCCTTTCTTCCAGCCCATATTGGTTGCACAATGGGGCATCTCACTTGGAGCCATCTGGCTGTGCGGATGCAAATCTGGATACATCAGTCTCTGCACTCAATAACTGCAGAGGCATAGTATTCATTTGCAGCCACGCTATCTGACAATGGGAAATTAGTGGTTTTTTTCAGAAGATAAATGAAGTTTTTTGTGCCAGCAGATGAACTGGAAAATTCTACTGGCTTAATCTCAAATCCCAGATTTCCTTACACTTGATCTTCCATATAGGTCTACAAAACATTTTTAAATAGTGCATAGGTGTGATTCCAAGGCACTGCAGTCAGTGGACTGCGGACTTTGGGATAAAAAAAAAATCAGTTTGGTGTGCTTTAAAGATGAGATGCAGAGACAAGATTTAAAGACAAGAAATAGGAGGAAACTAGTTCTGTGGTTATTGATGTAGTAGACTAACATTACATACAAACAAGAAAAACACTTTTAAGCCTTCAGTGTGCAAATTTTCACTAAGTAAATCCAATATTTCTGCAAATTTTTTGCTCTTCCACTTGCTCTATGATACACTTTACCTTACTTTTAACTGCCTCACATTCCCCCTCATTTTAATTACCTTTTGTTATGTTTGCTTACAAGTTGCAAAATTCAGAGATCCCCAGGCCATAGTTTTAAGAAGACAGCGTGTTTTTATATTGAATAATATAGATAAACATGAGGAGGTTAATGTGAATCCAGGACCTTCTTCAAAGTCTGTCAGTTCAGGTTTGTAGTAAGCCTTCACTCTGGCTGGGCTTTTGTAAAATGGCTGAATGACAAAAGAGGTGTGTGGGGTGGTTGAACTCTTGGAGGGACATGTCCTGCAGTGGCACTTACACAGCTGCAATAAGACATGCCTGCCCCTGCACCTGGTTGTGCCATGTTTCCTTCACCTTGAAGGAGTACCACCCTGGACTGTGGAAGCTTCCAGCAGTGTGTTCAAGGGACTAGGGAAGGTCTTTAAAACTGAGCTCCCCTCAGTAAATCTTGGCCCACTTCAGGCAAGTGAACAGAAATCTTCCTTGCTGGTCCCATGCAGTGTTTTAGACCTTGTTGGCCTCAGCATGGTTGCTTCGACCCAATAGCCCCTCCTTGTCACAGAGGCAAATCTTGTCTCTGGTGCTAGGAAGTCTCCCCCTTCCTGTTGACCTCAGGATTCAGCTCTGCCATGGGCATGAGATGCTGCAAGTCAGCTGTGTGATTGCATCTTTCAGCTGCCTGAAACAGTGGCCTCTTGGCCCATCTCTTCAGCAGTGCTGCAGGAATCCCAGGGCAACAGCAGCTCCCACTGCATTTCAGAAAGGTGTGACCAAAACCTCCCATGGCTCTGCCAACTTCAGATTAAAATTGTGCCATGATATAATCGCACTATCCAGGCAGGGCTTGGAAAGGGGATGTAGTGCAGGGATGCTGAATGAGTTAACAAATGCTCATGGAACGGTTTTTCGGAATGAGGTGGGAAAGTTTTCTGCTAGGTAGAGTAAGAAAGCTGTTGTTTTGCATCATGTCCCAGCCAAAGCTGTGAGAAAGAAAAGAATATTCTTTCTCTCACTGATGCGTATTAACCTCCCTTTGCAGGGATGGGACTCATGCAGTGGCAATGTCTGGATGCTGCAGATTACTCAGGAGAGTGTGTATTGTGCAAGCATCAAGTTTCAGCAGTGCTGGATTTTGTTTGGGGTTTTTTTTTAATGCAGAATAACAGCCATGTTAAATTGATTTGTGTGAGCCATGGAAGCTGTTCAATGAGAAGAAAGCTAATTGTTCCTTCAGTGTGTTCTCCTCCTGTCCCTGCGTGCATCCAGGGAATCTCAGACCTCCCGATAATCCCAGAAACACATTCACACAGTGTGGTATGATTTGTGTTTGATGCACAAAATGGTGTGCATTGTTATCTTCCCTATATGTGTGCTCAAGAGGCCAAACCTCATTTTTGTTTGGTTTGTCCCCGAGTGCTGTTGAATGGGCTTATTGTGAGAAATAAGCATGAGTGTCAATCTCTGGTTTTTCACCTCAGAAATTAATAGTACTTTCTTGAGGCAGACTCCCTCAACTCTCAAGGCTGTAATACTGCTGAGTGGTTAGGCCTGTTGTGGGTTTGGGGACCAAGCTGCTCTGCATAGGTGAGATCGTGATGTCAGGCCCAGACAAGCTGAACTAAACACACCTTGGAATTCGCTATCAATGTTAAACGTCCATCCTGGAAAAAACCTGACTTATTTTCTTTTCCTTCAAATTTTCTTCACCCTTTTTCAGTCCTATCTACATCTGTGTGAGATGCCAGACTAGCACCTGTACTACCTGCCAGAAATTCCCCTCCAGGGGAAAAAGAGCAAGCCCACCCACCCCAGCACAGTCACTATGTGCTATTAGAGTCAGCCTAGATTTGATGCCAGTTGATAGTAAGAGGTGCTGTATGACTCCTAAGTGTTTCTTGTTAACACTGAGTAGAGAAGGGACAGACATGTTGCTGCTAATATTTAATATTGAAATATGGACTGCATGAAGCTACTTTCCTTAACAAAGTTAACTCATAAAAATATTTAATGTTGATGGCCAAATATATGGTAAGATTGTGATCATTTAGGAATTTGTTTGCTGTAAAGCTTATAAGCCAGGCGTCCTAGCTAGACAGCATTGTGTGTGCTGTGTTTAGTTAGCTGCACTCATAGGGGAAGGTCTGTTACATCTGTTCTCATTAGTGCATTGGATTTGTTTAGGAATAAGCACACTTTGGAATAAAAAAGGAAACACTTCAGACATTATACACAGAAGTAATTTGCTTTATTACCCTGGAATTCTTCTAGAGAAGGTCTGCATGTCTTTTGATTCACTACTCTGTCTTTATTTATCAGTGTCATTCCCTAAGACACGCTGTCAAGTATTCCTGTGAAAATGTCCTCTAATGCAGTGGAAAGCATTAGCACCCACTGATCTCTTCTAAATTGCTCTTTACTGCTTTTGATTGCTAGAATGTGATAAAGTAAATAAAATTGCAGGTTTTTCTTGCTTCTCTCGTATTTCATGGATATTATTATTTACTTTATTTATAAATAAATGCAGACCAGCACATTCACACACATACAATTGAAAGTGTCAGCTTGAGTCCCTTGCTGTTGCAAGCTATAAAATATCGAGCACCAACATTAATGTAGTGACTCTGTTTTCTAATGGATAAGACACTTTGAGCACTTTCTTCTTTTGCTCTCTGTCACTGCAGCACTGATTGGCTCTTCTGCAACCAAACTGTCCTAATATCTGAGAAACTACTGCTAATGTACAGCCCAATGGCCAGTTCATACCGTTTTTTACTCTTTTCTCAGCTTTCTTTTTCCCTGCAGATAACATCCCAGTTGTCTATCAGTCTAAACATCCTTCTCTTTTAAGATGTACACTTCTGAATGGTTGTGGCAGCACTTCTCTGCCCTGTTCTGTTTGTGAATTTGTGTCTTAAATGTTGAAGGCATTATCACGTGCAGTTTTTGAAAGAAAGCCCTTGTACAATGGCATTAACACTTATCTATCTACAGAAAATACCTTGATTGATGCTTCCTAGCATTACATTTGTCTCTTTCATAGCTGAATCTTACAGACCATTCATTCTCCACCGTAGTAATTTCTTATTGATGAGCTCTCAGCTTCTCACAGCAGTTTTTGCAGTTAGCTCCCAAGTGCAGAATCACAATATTTTTTTTTTCATATGGGACTCATGTTAAATTTCTATTATTCTTGTCACCAAAGAAATCCATTTCTTTTGGGGTAGGTATTGCAATCCTCCTCTTATGCTGGCAATGACACCCCACATCACTGACTCTCATTAGCCCAGTTGTTCATGCCAAGGTTATTAAAGAAAATACTAAACTAGATTTATCCTTGAAAAGCTCCAGTAGCCAAGCTCCCTGCTGTCTGAAATTCTTCCCCTTAACACTTCTGGTTGCTCTTTTTCCTTTGCATAGCTGCCTATCCACTAGCTTTCTAAACTGACATTTGGTTTCCACTGGAAATGCTATATGGAAATCTACTAATATAAGACTGCATTTTTTTTGGTCTAAAATATGAAGTATCTTACCATGTCAGTCTGGAGAACTCTTTAAATTTTAGCCCATTTTGCCTTTAGCTCTATGTCACTCATTAACCATCCTTTCAAAATTTGTTCTAAATTCTCCCATACTACTGAGGTCAAACTTACAGGACTGTATTAATTCATATTATTTTCCTATTCTTAATGCAGGCATTACATATACTGTTCTCCAGTCAAATGATATGGCTTCTAACTGCACAGACTATTATAAAAATACTTGCTACAAGGCTATAGCAGACAATTATTTCTATGATGTATCATTATAATGGAGCTGTGAAAATGAAAGGTGTAGTTCTGTCTAGCTTTATTTTCTGGAAGAAACTTCTAATCATGCTCAGGTGAGAAAGCTCAGTCGTGTGCAATATGGGTGAGAAATTCTCGTCTGTTTATTTTTACTTAGCCTTTAGTCTTTTTTAATATATGCATGGGTTTTCATTTCAGTGGCTGTTTACAAAAACAGATCTTCTTGGAATAGGAATGGAAACAAAATGAATAATACAGTGGTTCCTGTTAAAAAAGAAGAAAGTCAACTATTGTCATTTTATACAAGAAAGGAAAATGATTTTGGTATCTCACTTCTCACCAGCTGAGTTGGTAATAGCAATTGAGAAGCACTGAAATAATGTTCTTAAAGGGCTGTTCTCATTTTGATAGGGCTTTCTTTTCCTTGCATTTTAACAGTTTTTTGAGCATTCATCAACTATCTTGAATGTGACCTGGCATGGCAGTACATGTTATAATCATTTTATAGTATTTTATTAACATAGGTAGCATGGTGATAAATTATGCCAGCTGTGTATTCATTCACAAATTGTGGTCAGCAGAATGTAGTTCCCATATCAATCTAATTTAATGACTTTGATGGGAATTTTTTTTTTATTTTACTCTCTACTACTTTGCTTGATGATGAACTTAACCTTAGAAAGGCAGAATGTCATCTTCTGAATTTAGATGAGAGACAGCATTTAGACAAGGCCTGTTCTCTTTAAGAAAAAGCTGTGAATTCTCTAATAAACCAAGACAATGTTTGGGAGCACTGTGTTCCATTAATTTTTTCATAGTGCTGGTACATCAGTGTCCCATGGTATTAGGCAGGGAATTGCTGTTCAGGAACAAACAAGGAGCAGAGGAAGTGTAGTTCTGAGTAACTGGGAGTCCATCCGTGAAGGTGGCTACTAATATGCTGACATCAGGGAAGTTACTGCCAGATGGTCCAACTATGGACCAAAGAATATTCTTTGGTTTCACTCCATCTTCCATTTTAGTTTTCAGTTTGCTGCATATGGATTTCTCGGATGATGGAGTCTGTTTAAGAGTCAGTGAGACTTATTTCAGCTGAACTGTGCACATGAATATAGTAAGCAAAATTTGGCCCATTTTATTTCATCTTATTGTGTCTTGTAAAAATGTCCTTGAGCCAGAAAATTTCCACATTTAAAAAACATCCAGATCAGCATTTGCATGTTTTTCCTTTTTCAGAGGTTTGAAAAAGTATAGGAAAAGAAAACCTAAGTATGGTTATCATCTAAATTGCATTGTGCGATTGACTCTGTAATAATAAACATTTCTAAGAGAAACACATAGACTTTGTGTAGAAGTTCAGTGAAAAAATCACAATTTGTAATAACTTCTCAGACCCCAATTTTGCATTGATGGCAAATAAAAAATAGTAGAAAAAAGTGTCTTGGCCTTGTTGCTACCTAATAACGCAGAATTCATTCACATATTTAATACATTTTTTAATAGAAGAGACAGTTTGATAAATGTGTGGCCCAATATTGTAATCACACACAGAATGGACAGCTGTACTATCATTTCCCCATCAGTAATGCAGGGTTTCCATTTGTACCAGACACTAATGTAAATGTCTTTACATTTTCCCTTTGCTTTGATGTAAAATGATTTAGGTAATGGATTCTTTATTGCACTATGCCTTGTGACTGTGCAGCTCATTTAATTTGGTACCTTACCTACTGTTTTCTGTAGTAGGTAAGAAGATCAGATAGTGTAGAAAGCTGTAATTTAATAAAACTTTTGAAGCCTTGAGAAGGTGTTTTGTCTTCCAGGGGTCTCCATCTCAGTTTAAATATTTTCATGACTTTGCAGCTAAGTGTTGACATGGACATGTGGCTTCTCATCTGTTGGGGTATTGCACCTGAGGAAGAAGAGAATTAATAAACTATGTAAAATATTTTAAATTTTTTTTTGAAAGATTTCTAATTCTCTTAAGGCAGCCCCCAAATATTCATGCTTTTATTGCTACTCAGAGGTGACCAGCCATTATGTGTTTCTTGGCTGGATCTCATGCTTCATTTATGGATAGTCACAAGTTATCTAATAATAAGCAAAATGGAGATGAATTGTCTGTAGACCTTGTAGTCTTTGTGTAAACCTTTGAAAAAATCTTAATGTATAAGGAAAGATCAGCACTGAGCACCCCAAAAATGCACTGCACTGTTGCAGTCTGGCAAGTACCTAATGGTCCAGATAAGCTTCATAATGTGATGTTGAACTTTCTTTACTTGTCTTGGGACCAAAAAGCTGTCAATAGGTTGCAATGTCTTTTGGTACTGTAATATATTGTTAAAAAATCTGGTAAGTATAACTGAAACTGAGCTTTGTTGAATGCAGAGATGAACTTACCCTCCTATATTAATCTTGCTCTGCATCCATCTCTGAAGTTACAGGACGGTCAGATTTTTTAAATGACCTACATGACATAAGGTCATAGATTTCATTCAGAATCAATTTGCAAGTCTCAATTTTTCCTAAAAACAAACTAACAAAAAAGCCCCAACCGACCAAAAAAAAACTCCAAACAAATTCCAGGTGTCCTTTTGAAAAGCTCAGGAGAATTGGTTTCATGTTTGCTTTGCCTTTTAAAGGCAGTGTGGTAAGCTGCCATTTTCCCCAAATCTCAGCTTCTTTGGTTCTGCACCTGCTGGTTGGCAGCTGAAACTTTTGCTTTTCTGGCTTGTGACACCTCATGAGCTTGAATACGTGGAGCTGCAAAGCTTGCAGATTCTTGGTGCTGCAGTTCCCACACTTCTCAGCTATGGAGTAGTCTAGCAGCATTGATTTACCTGCAAGGAAATCCTGAAAATCCTGTTTGGTAGGAAACACAGATAATTTAAATTTTTATTCCTTTAGGGAACAAATGTTCCCTAGGTATGTTCTAATGGTTGGTATTGTTTGTGTAGTAGAAGCATGAGAATTGCTGCCCAGCTATGCTCTGAAGTCCCTTAGATGAGACTTTTGGAAATCCCATGCTGAAATCTCAGTTTTGTATAGGTGGATTTCTTTGGCTGCATTCAAAAAGGATCAGAAGCAGGGAGCAGTTATTGCCAAGTTTTATGTGGCAAGGAGAAAATCATGTAGTGATGAGCTAAATTTGAGCTTTTGCTTCATTTTACCATTTGTGATCATTATTATTATTGCCTACACTAGAGTAATTCTCAGTTTGGCCTATGCTGCAGCCATTACATTCCATCTGTTGGAGAGATGCAAATATAAACAGGCAGAAAAATACCATCCCAACTCAATCCATGTACGATGACATCCAGGCAAAAATTGCCCCTTTTAGTATAAGAAAATTTACTTGAAAAAAATGTTCTCTCTCTCTGCTTGTCTTGGGTGATTTCATGTCTACTCATAATACATCCATTCAGTGCTTCAGAAGAAGCAAGAGTGGTGCGTGGTGCAGTGCAGAGAAGGCTCCGGTGCCTGCCGATGCATGAGCTGTATCAAACAAGCCTCCACTGATTTTACTAATGCAGTGGTGCAAACAGCAGAAACTGCCTAAGGCCCTTTCTGTTCCTTTGGAGTAATGGTAACATTTGGTGGAGTACTGGCAACAGTGGTAATATTGATGCAATAGTAGAGCAATGGGGGAAAATGATAGCCTGATAAGGTAGTAGCTTCTGCTTATTAAGTAAAATAGGGAAGTCAGCAAGTGCCTTGTGTTCTGTTTTTCCAGTTTGGTAACTAGAAGTACTTCAAGTGTTGTGGCCGTGTGAATAAAATGGTAGCCTCAATTTGAAGGATGTTTTAGATCATACACCTTCAATGTTCAACATAAACGCTGAAGGGACAAGTTCCACATCCCTTCACTTCTGCATGCCAGTCCTTCTTTCACTGTCCTTGCTAACAATTACTCTAATTCCCCTGCCCTCCCTCTTTGAGCAAGGCATCACACTTTCGTTGTTTCTTCTATGCCTTTCTGCAAAGGATATTGTATTCTCTTCCTATGGCTGGCTGTTAGTGATGTGCCTTAAATCTTCTTTACAATGTTGCTCTGCCCATTGGAAAGCAAAGCAAAGCACCGACTGTGGATACAATACAGCCTTGTTTGAAATGGTAATTAAATAAGAAGCAGTATATTGGAAGGCAGAGTTGCCAAGTGCCTAAGAAGGGAGTGGAAATTTTAATACTTTCTTGGTCTTCTCCTACCTTTCTCTTAGGAAAATAGAAGGCATGGGAAATGTAGCGTTGGGAAAGAAGTTCTGAACAAAATGTTGGTTTACAGTGAAGCTCCTGTTTGCAGGCCCTTGCAAAATGTAAAACCCTCAAAAGCTGCACTGACTTCACTTTCCAGTGAAGCTCATATTCGATTATTTCTGGTCTCCAGTTTCTTTGACAGCTCATCATCAGTCCCGCCTCCACCTCACACAATTTTAAGATCCTGTTCAATAAGTAGAACAAGTATAAACATGGTTCTGTACTCCAGTTATCCTGGCCCAGGGTGGGGGAGGAGGAGAGGAGAGCAGTGGAGAAAAAAACATGGAAAGGCAAACCAGCATGTTCAGTGGGGTGTTTTAACAGGACAGATCACTTTTTCCTTTAAATTTGGTGTGTTGCCCTAACTTTGAATTTTTTTACTCTCTGGTCTCTTCTGGCTAGCCCTAGGTCTTTTTCATTTTTCTCTTCCCAACCTACGTTCCCCTCCCTCCACAAGCAGTGCTGACTCTGCTCCCTCCTGTTTCTGCCTTGCCTACGCTCTGAGAGTATCATTGGCTCCATGCCTCACTCAGCCAGGGTAGTGTCATGAATACTGCATACTGTTCAAATGTGCATGTCTGATGTGCAAAGTTCTAAATTAAATGCTTCTGTAGATAGAAACTGTGGGGGGAATATCACAAATCAGAGTCAAGAAAATTGCTGTGTTTTCTAGAGAGAGAAAACACATTGAAAATAGTCATTTGTAAATGACACATATGCCTAGTGAGTGAATCATATGCAGTGTTCTAAAAAATAGGATTTATCATCAAAATCATGAAAAATAGGGACCTCAAGTTTTGTGTTTAATCCCTGTCTCCAGGGCAGTTCAGCTGTACCTCAAACATTGCTACAAATGTTTATCTAACCTTTTCAAAGGGATTTCTGTTATGAAAATTAAGCAAGCGTATTAAATTTGCTCGTGGTTTCTTATATCCCTGAACAGAGAGGATATTTTACTTCTTCCTCTTTGCAGCAACACTTCATATGCGTGTTATATATATATTAGCTGATTTCTCAGTATCTCTCTTCCTCAGATGGAGCATCTCTCATTCTTCCAGCATTTGCTCCAACGGTCTACTATCCAGACATTGCTTATCCTTGTTTTCTCACCTCTAAATTCTAAGTGGTGTACAGTCGGTGGATTTTTTGAAATATAGAATACTAAACTGAACAAACTACTTTAGGGAAGGTTTGTTAGCTCTTAATGCTGTAATATTTAGGAGGTTTATTTTCCTCTCCTAACAGTATGACAGTGTTGATTGATGTTTGATTTCTGAGCCGTTCTAACCCCCCAGGTTGTCTTCTGTCTCCTGGCTGGTCATCCAGTATTTGTGCAGTTGATTGTTGTGACCTTCAGCTCACTGACAAGTGAAGTATAGCACTTAGTGTTTGTCTTTACTGAGGCACTCCTATTTATGTCAGACTACTTTTCCATTTTCTTAGATTTGTTTGGGATTCTATACCTGCTCTCCATCAGATTTTGCCCTTTTCAACTTTCCTCATCTGCACACACAGCAAGTGTATTTCATCACCCAAGGCATTAGTGAAATGACTGCTCACTATGTGTTTTAGTAAGACAATGAGCTAGTGATTATCCTTCAAATACGGCTTTTCAACTAGGAATGTGCATGCTGTATGTTACTCATATGCCCTCTGGTTCACTATGGAAGTGTTGCATGACTTAAGTCAGGGCACCATTGATAGGTTCTAATAATTCCCCAGGCGTTTGGATTGTTGTCATTTGTTGACTGCTACTGATCACCTTACTATCTTCTCTGTCAGTAGAAAAACAAATCTTTGTTGTTCGCTGTCCTTGCCAGCAATTACAGTTAGGTGCACTGAAATCTGAATCTCTGTGTTCTCCTTTTCCTACTCTGTGTATCTGCCTTTCCCCAGTCTTTAAGTTTCTCTTTGTCTTCCAAAAGTTCTTGAAGACTTTTCTTGGAAACTTTTCTCATTTATAAGGCTGTTTTCATTGCTTATATCAGGCTGGCACTTTTTACTTATGCTTTCTTGTAATTATTTGCTTGTAGGTGTCAGATATCGTACAAGAAAATGTCAGCTTTTCAATTAATAGATTCCTTTTAATTACTATTACTGCCCCCTCACATTTAGCAAAGCCGTACTTTAATAGCTTTTTGAGAAGAGACTGGTGTTCTTTTCAGATGTTTGTGATGTGCCTTTTCTATTTCATTCTGGAGACTTGGGGCCGGGTGCAGACCTAACCTCAATGTCTCAGTGTCTTTGGCTGTCAGGAGATGTGATCTTCAGTCAGAATAAGGCAAGGGCATTTAAACTGTCTTAAGGTAAATCATCCTAACTGTGCCCCAGGCCACATTTAGGAGGTGAAGCCATCTTTGCTTTTTGCCCTTCAAGGCAAGCTCAGCAGATATCTGGCTCATCTGGGAAATGAGCTCACTGAGTTTACATGAAATACTTCATTCACTTAACTTTTCTCCCCTTTGAATGTAGTACTTCTTTAAAGTGCCTTTACAAAGTTATCTTTCTTCCCTTTTACCACACCACACATTACAGGTGAAAACCTTGCCTGACTGAAATCAGTATAAGCTTCAGTTAGGTCAGAAATTTCACCCCAGTATTTAAAGTATAATTATATTGTGCAAGCCTTAAGTAATGTGCTCATTTTGCTAAGCTCACTTGTTCTCTCTAATGACTCTTCAGTCAAAAATAAGTAGAGAATAAGGAAAGTAGTGTATATAATCTTGATTTTTGTATAGACAAAACCAATGTTACAAGCTAATTTTTATGTTTTCAGAAAAAGGCCAAGTTCTCTGCAACTATTTCATTACATGTTAAATAAATCTGGATAAAGGATGGATCTGTGTCTCAGTGAACAATCTCAGGAAATCTGAGTTGAATTGATGACCTTGACATTGGCATTACCTTCTCATGTTTTTGCTTTTCCATCTGTAAAATGAGGATAATGATACTGGTATTTCTTTAAAGCCTTTGGAGATCTTTGGCTGAGACTTTTGGCTATATTTTGTAAGTGGCACTTCTTTACGTTCCAGAAACCCTTTCAAGCTTCCATTTAAAAAAAAATTAAAAGTTCAGCTTTTTGTACCGGCACTTGCAGACTTCAGTGTTGCTAGACCTGTGAGATTTTTCCAAAAATGAGTCATGAGAAATGGGCTCTTTCTTTTGCAGCCCTTGGTCTTGCAGCTGAGCTAGAGAAGGTTGGTATTTCTGCTTTGCAGCAGAAACACCCACCAGTTTTGATGCTTGCAGAGAATAAGCACAACAGTTCTCTTGCAGTTAGAAAGGGAAGCCTGTCTAGGACTCTCCTCTTAGAGCAGTTGTTTTAGAGTCCCAGTAGAGAGCTAAGTGTCTTTTAGAATATATTTAAATTAATGAAGGGATTAAAGGATGTTGGTGCTTAAAAATAGCACAGAGCTTTTTGTAATGACATAAAATAGTGGTTGAGAAGGGAACAGCTCTGACTACACCATTACGTAAGAAACGAGGAGAAAAGAAATCAACTTTGCTCGAAGACCAAAAGTCCTGCTTTTGTAGGAGAGGAAGATAAAGAAACTGAGAAATCTTACTACATTGTGGCTATTTCTGGTAGACTATCAAAGTAGAAGATATTTTAATTATCAGGATCCTGGGTGGGGTTGTGTGGTTTTTTGTTTTGTTAAACAACTGAGGATTTCAAGTGAGAGAAGTAGCTGTTATATAATATTTAGCACAGAAACAGCCCAAGGTTTCTGTGTGATTCCCCTGGCATGGAGTCAAGCAGGGATAAAGTACTTATGTTTCTATGTTTCTTAAAATGACTTTTTCAACACGCTGAATGGTTCTGGTATCTCAGGGGAACACTCTGGGCCAGGCTTGACAGTGGAGTTGCATCATAGGCTGCCATCCCATTGGAATTGGGAATAAGCAGACAACTTCCATTAGAGACCACTGTTGAGACTACCGCAGCTTGTCGGAAGTACTGTTTGCATTCCAGAGAGTAATTGCACATCACTACAACATGTCCCTCTTTGTTGCATGGTAGAAAAAGTCGATATTGGCTTGGCAGGGAAAGGAAAGAGAATTGCTTACTGCAAGTAGGAAAAGCTTTAGGCCCGTATTTCTATCCCATCGCATATTCTCTCTCCCTCCTTGCGGAAGACTTTAAGATCTTGTACACTTCTATTCTCAATGATTTACAGCCTTATATGTTTTCCAAGTTTTGAATCTAAATTACTGTCCTGGTAGGTTTTTTAAATATACTTTCAAAGCCAAGGTTCTCCAAACTTCAGCTGCTTGCTTGGGGGAAACCATTCCACTGCCTATTAAAGTTTACTGTGAAGCAACTTTTTCCCAATGGTCTGATTTTTCTTTATTTCTTCCTGTGAACGCTCAGATATTTATCTTTATTTTAACCCACAGATTTCCTAGTTTCACATCTTCAAATATTTGTAGATTTTATGTAAACTGTTCTTATGTCCTCTGTATTTTGAGTCTGTTGGGCTCTTTGGATGTCTGCCCTGTGAATCATTTATTTCTTTTCCCACATTAAGGTGATTGGCACCGAATGCATAGCTGTAAAATGATCCTTTCCTGTGTACATCTTCCGCTTATGCCTCTGCTTGTGCAGCCTAATCTTTCATTTGGTAATTTGTTGCCAAAGCACTTGGCAAATTTGTCTTTCACAAACACCTTTCACAGGTCATTGCTGAAAGTTTTCTGCCCTACTCTGGTGCCAAAATGCAAGTTAGCTAATTTAAAATCTTGAAACACATTAGCACAGTGAAATGATTGAGAAGTTTATTGGTTAGTGGAAAGCTTTCAGGTTAACAGTTTTGCCTTCAAAGGTGATTGCAAGGAAAGGAAGGTGGGAAGAAAAGGATATCTGGGTAATCTCCGTACTTGAGGAAAACCTATGGTAGCCTGTGACTGCTGCAATGAGCCTTGGGGCCACTGGCAGTTGGCATCTTTCAGCTCCTCTGCCTTGCCCTGGAAGACTGGACCACCATGAAGCAGCTACAAAATGAATAGTAGAGTGCAAAAGCTAATTTAAAACTGCAGCTGCCTTTTCCTCCCTGTCTTTGCCAAGCATTCTGTGGTGAGAGCTAATGATCAGCGCTGCTGCCGCCCGGAGTGCTCTCCCTGCGGAGCGCGCAGGCCTCAGCTCGGGGCACGCGGCTCACGCACCCTTTGTCACTGTGCGAGCACTGCTCGCCTTTATTGCAGCTGGTGTTCACTTGGCTGGCTCTGTGCAAGGCTGAACGATCCCACACAATGCAACGTGTCCCCTTTCTTAATATCTATCTTGTACATTTGCTTATGGTTTTCAAGTTATATCTTCTTTATATCTGTAGCTGAGACTGCTGCCTTCCTGAGTCCTGGTGTGGGATTTGCTTTACTCTGGGGTGTTTGGGTTATTTTACCAGTCTGCATTTCCTTAGCCTATTCCTCAAAGCATTTTACAGTAAGAACAGTAGTGAGATAAAATATAAAGGGGACTTGCAAGAAAGATTTAGAGAGACTTTTTGCCAAGGCTTGTAGAGACAAGACAAGGAGCAATGGTTTTAAACTAAAAAAGAGTAGAATTATATTTGACATAAAGAAGAAATTTTTTTTTTATGAGAGTGGTCAGACACTAAAACAGGTTGCCCAGTGAAGTTGTGGATGTGGCTTTGTTGGAAATGTTCAAAGTCAGGTTGGATGGGGCTTTGAGCAACCTGATCTAGTGAAAGATGTCCCTGCCTATCACAGGGGCTTTGGACTAGAGGAAATTTAAAGGTCCTCTCCAACACAAACCATTTTCTGATTCAGTCCTGAAAATAATTTGGCCTATTTGACAGGTATCTGGATGTTGAAAGTCATGTCTGTTCTTTGTTCAGTGGTGTAATATTTAATGTCCTGCTCAAGGTATCTGAATTTGGTTCTTTTTTTCTCAGCCCAGCAAGACCTGGGGTAAAACTGTTTTCTTTCTGAGTAGTAATGCTTGATTCAGCTGTACAGATTTTCACTGCCTCTTTTGTCAGCCTAGGAGGATGCATATGGGAAGTGCTTGTTGCATCTTGCATTTTTGTCAAATGCTTCTCTTCAAGTGAGTGGTTTGTGCTGTTTGCTTAGCTAGAAGAAGAAAGCATTTCAATTTCAAGCCATTGGACAGAGTGTGTTCTGCAAAGCAAACTTCTTTTTACCTTCCTGCATGTCTCTTCTTGATGGCATATTGATTTACCTTAGTCAAATTGGGCCGGGCCCAGCTTTCTGCCTAATTATGTGTCTCAATGTCTTAAAATTTCACGTCTTAAGCAGAGCTCAGACTTGTTCCTCCGTGCTGGGATCAAGCTCTGTAACTGCAGGTTCTTGCTGTGCATTTCCCTTGGGCTCATAATGAGCAGATGCAGTGCAGCTACACCTGGAGGTGAAACAAGTGGGGTCCACTGCAGATCTTGAACAACTTCTGAGCAGCACGTGGGGTTTCTGCTCCTCCAGCAGCCTCCTGCTTTCCCATGCAGCATCATGGAAATGAGCAGGACTGGGCACAGAGATGGATTTGAAAGTTTACTTTATGGGTTCTTGAGTCATCTCCTCTGCAGAAGGTGGTGTTGGGGGTGCACAGCCCATGGTATCTTGGGCATAGGTCTCTACATGTCCTCCACAAGTGTTCTTTCTTTCCCTGCCAGCAGCACGTGGCTCGGTGTTCAGTGTGTGCTGATTGCCTAGACATGGACAACTAAGCTGGGGCAAAACTTCTGACCACTTCTCTAAGGAAAGCAGTCCAGTCTGGTCCAGTGTTGCATCCCAGATGTTTGCTGAGATGGTTAAGCTGGTCAGAGGATGTGGCTCCTAAGCTGACCTGATTGCTGTTGCCAGAGGAGTTTAACCATCTGAATGGGGTCTGGGTGTTGGGTGAGCATGGGAATAAGTGAGACAGGAGATGTGGGAATGGCGGGAGTTGAGATGAGTACAGCAGCTCTGCTTTCCCTGACACCTTTTGAGATATTCACCTAACTCAGTGTCTCCTGAGGTTTTTGCATCTCATCAGGATGCTGGGAGAGGCAGACCTGCCTAACTCCTGGTTGCTTCCCCTGTGCTGACAGCTAACTGACCCCCCCCTTGAGCCAACTCAGCTCCCTAACCTTCAAGAAAATTAACTGTTTCTGAAAATATGAGTTCTTCAGCTGTCTCAGCAGATCGACTCACCACTAGAGCCAGTTCCACAGGGCAACAGGGAGTCTCTCTTAGGAGCAAGGCTCAGACTGACCACTGTCCTGTGGAACAACCACCTGTCCTAGCTCCTTCTCCTAGGCTGAGATTTGGTGCTTCACCAATGCCTTTAGACTGCCTCTAAACCTAAGAAAACAATAATTCACTAACTTAGCTGCACCTGGTATAGAGAAAGCTCCAGTAGAGTATTACAAAAGCTGCTTTGACACTCCTGCTGTTTTTGACAGAATAGTTACTGTATTTTTAGGAAGCATCTTAGCATGCACATGGCTGTATAATTAACAAATTGCATATATCCAGCCCAGAACACTAAATTTTTTATTCAGACACCGTGATGTGTTTTTGTACTACTTTGTTAGAGCATGAATTTTCAGTCTGAAAAATAATGTCGTTATTCCAGTTTCTGTTGCCGGAGGTTGGTCATACAGGACTGTCCTCAGCAGAAGACAATGCTGTAGTTCATACCAGCAATTCAGCTTTTATGCAGTAATAATTAAAAGAAAAAAATTGTATTTATTTACTGGCCAATTATCCAATTTTTTAAGATTGGTCCTCACTGAAAGATAAAACGAAGAGAAATGCAAAAGGAAAATTAGGTCATTAATGTACTCTTTGCTTCTAGCTTTCACTTCATTTGATTGTAAATTGTTTGCAGTAAAATTGCAAATTAGTGGCTTGGATAAAGCACTATGAATTCCTTCAACATCAGATTTAAATGAGGAAGAATTGGGCCTCTAACCTTCATGGAGTATAACTGTAGCTGGATGCTTTCCTAGGGGCTTATTATCCATTCCTCCATATTATTTGCTTGAACTCTCAATTGCTTACTGTTCATTGCACATTGGGATGCTGGAAAATGCCTAAGAAGATGTGAGATGGAAACTTAGGCAGTGAGATGCTCTTGCTACTAAACACAGACATCAGAGGATGCGACACATCCTACAGCAGGCTTCTGAATGGGAATGGCTCTCAGAAAACCATGTTGCTTTCCAAGAGTAGTGCAAAATTTACATCCTGAGCTGGCAGAGAGACAAGGGTTACACTGAAAATAGGTTTCCCATGTTTTGTAAGAAGAGCAGGTTGAAATAGCCATCCCTCCTGGAAAGGAAAAATACTGCATGAACCTCACAGTCAGTTGTCTCCATACCTCTTACCAAGTACAGGAGAAGTGTCCTAAAATGCAGGCAAGGTAAATTTTGTTTTAGCATGAGACATTACTACTGTCACTTCATTTGTTTTATGACTAGGAGAATTTCTTCCTATTTATCACACAGCTATTCATTGCCTGTGGAGCAGTGTCTTTTGTTTCACCTTTATTGCTTTTACCAAAAGCCAAAGTGATAGGAAGAAGAATCTTTATGGGCAATATCCTGAAGTTTTAGAGAACAGCCATGGAGAAAGAGAGATTGAGATCCTTTTATAGAGGGACTGTTGGGTGTGTGGTACCTGTGGCCAGCCTGGAGGGAAGGGTTGGTGGGTGGAGGGACGTCTGTGTGTGCTCCTGCTAGCCAGGTGTTTGGGAACAGGATGCTTCTATGAAGGAGAAAATTTAAGCTCCAGTTTGTGTGCATAAATAACTGGACTCGGGTACTAATTAGAGATCATTTGTCTGGAAAGTCGAAGATTAAAGGATCTCTTATCTTCCTGTCAGAACAATTTTGTCTGCATTGGGCTGTCTGATAAATCAGATTGCATAATGGGGGTGTCGTGTGGATTTTTGGATTTTCTAAGAGCAAATCAGAATATGCTGATATTAGACCCAAGGCTTTTTTCGTCTCTGGTGCACTCCTTATGTCTGTGGAAGAGCTTCTGCACCCTTTCCTGTGGGGTTTAGCTGCCTTTGTCTGCTGTGTGGTGGCTCCCGTTAGCTGTGCAAGGTACTCGTCTGGTTGTCGGTGGGAAAGGCTTCTTCACCTCGGGCATTCCAGATACAATGCTTGTCACGTGTCCTGCTTTTTGAACTTTGAACCTCTGTCTAATTTTAACTTATTTTTTCTGATCCAGTGATCCTTCAGCCTGGAAAGGATAAGCAGAAACACTCATCTATTGTCAGCCTTGTTCAAGCCATGGGGGAGTACAGTAGTTGCTGTTCTGCTCTGTTTGTAAAACAACATATAAGCAAAATGCTTGGAGAGAACAAGCAAAGATTAAAAAAATGTGGAGCAAACCCTGTTTATCTTTTTCACTGAGTAAGTGCAGCCATCTACTCTGTGAGTAAGGTATACACTGTTTGGGCTGTGTATTGAGTGGGAATACATTTACAAGGAGAGGACATTACCTGCAATCGTTAACAGTATCATTAAGATGAAATGAAACAAGGAGATAAAAGATATGGGGATTTGAGTTTGAGTTTTGTTGGCTTGGCTTGTTGTTGTTGTGTGGATTTTGTTTGTTTGGTTTTGCTGCTTTTTGTTCTGCAAAGATGAGGATGTGACTGTTGCTTTGGACTCTGTGTCCTTCTTAATACTTGCTTATCCTTTTGAGTTAAGTTATGTTGGTTTAACACAATGCAGAAGCCAAGTCTGAGATAAGTGCTGGATGTCTGGGGCTTTTTCCAATGGGATATATTGTGTCAGTAAAATCTCAGCAGCACCAGGATAGTGTTCCTGATCCACAGGCACATCCTACGCTGGCTCCGGAGCTTTTATTGCTTCTGCTGTCAGTGCATATTAAGAATTAGTGAGCAGTGTGCACTAGATTGTTTTCGACATGGTTTATATATTATTCCTAACATCCCCTGACAGACCGTGCTATCCCAGCTGTGCTGTGTTGGTAGTACCGGAAGGAATATCAGCCACTGTTGTTGAGTTTGGAATATAGGTCCATTTACAGCCTCAAATTCTTATTTATTATACAGAGCTTTATAAAATGTGCATCTGTGGTGATGACCAGTTTCTGTCCAGAGGTGAATCTTCTAAAAGTTTGTTAAAAAAAGTAATTTCCAAATACTGCAGAGATTTCGAAAATCATGTATTACCTATGTTTCATAAGGAGGAATGTTTTCAAAATTGCCTTTCCACACTAGATTTCCTTAGCAGCAAGAGAATGTAATTTTTAAATAAAATATTGTATTTTGTCATAAAGCAGAAGAGAGAATGCTTGATGAGTATTGAATTAAGCAATGCTTGTTGCTCAGTTGTTTGTGAAATTGGTGGTAGACCCGTCTTTGCTTAAGAGGGCATGATCCTATTGCTGTTGGACCATTTGAGTTATTTGTGGGCTGTGGATAGACAAACATTAAATGCAGACAAATAAATGGATTTTTCTGAGTGCTCTATATTTGCTTCTCATCTGGCTTATGTATCTTCTGTATATCTTGTATGTACAGAAGGGTGTGAAAAAGACTCCAGCTCGCCAACTTAGATCTTGGAATGAGGGAAGAGAGGAGAGCTGGCTCTGACAGTTCAAAACGGAGATGTTCATGATTGGAGAAAGATGAGGAAAATAAAAAAATCTGGAAAATAGGGACATGAATGGTAAAACATGAAAAGAAAAACATAGGGAACAGGACAAAAGAGGAAGGGAAACATAAGGAAATTGAAGTGCAAGTGTCAAAGAGAAAATAAGAGGAGTAAATAGAGGAAAACAGAAAAATTATGTAGTTGTCAAGTCTTTTTTTAAATATGTAAAGCTCTAAGTATTCCAAGATGAGAATGTGTATGTATAGAAATGGATATGTAGTTTGAGCCTTTAAAAATTTAGGCTGTAGTCTTGAATTTTTCAAATCAAATTGGAGGGAGACCTGTGGGCTTAGTGGAGCCATATCCCATTTAATTCTAGTACAAGATGAACACATTAGTGGTATCTCACACAGAGCATTCCTCCTTCTTATTGCTCCTCTGCCCTGGGTTGTCCCTACCGTGCCATATGGCCAACAGTGGTAAACAGTGATGTCTCAAGAGCTGATTCTGCTTGAAAATGACTGCCCATGAGCAGGTGAATCCACACATGCCAGTTTCTGGGTTTGAAATCTAAAAATATATGTGAGACTGAAGGATGGACACAAGGAACATCATGTTACTGTGTTGTTTTGCATGAAATTGGAGTATTTGAATTGTTGCAGTAGTCAGCAGCAGAATGGTAAAGAGCATCCAGTGCATGCCTAAAGTGTGTGCTAAGTGGGCAGTAGAACCACCAACAGAAAAATGTTTCTATAAAACTTGTTTATTTGGGAAAATGCGTATGTTAGCTAATTGAAATGTTCACTTCTGTCTACTGAGAACTGACAGGAGGAACACCAAAGCAGACAAAGAGCAGCAAACTGTCTGAAGGCACATTGCTGGAGCCCTATCTAGTCTCCAGCTTTTGAGTTCTTCCTTTTTCCAAACTATACTGTGAACATTTAAAATCAGCTCTGAAATGTATCAGGAAACTTAAAAGAAAATGGCAGTTTGAAAAAAGTGGGGGATGTAGTACTGAGATCTTCCGTATATCAGGGTAAAGGAAACATGTTTTATAATCTTTGTGTATCTGTAAAGCTGTGGTATTGCTAGAAATTCATTTCGAACTGAGGAGCTCAAAATAAAACTCCAGTTTAGGAAGAATGGTACTGCTCAATTTACTGTACTGATATTTACAGCCATAATCTGAATCCTTCTGTCCCTTAGAAATCATCAAACCTCTCGAAGGTGTGAGCATCTTCTCACACTGTCAGATTTGAATATTTAATCTAGCGAATGAACTTGAGTTTAAATGCGACTCCTTTGGCAATGGAAACTGCCTTTGAAGTTTTTGGATCTTCTACATTCCACATTTCCTGTTTTAAATTAAAAGAACAAAGCACTCTCAAATAATGTGCTGCAAGCACCCTGCGAAACCTGCATCTCAGACATGAGGAACCAGACAGAAGGAGGAGGTCTGGGGGCATTTCATTCATCTTCCCATCAAACAATCTGCCCCAGGTAAGAGCAGTTCAGGTGAGTCAGAGCTAACAGGGTTGGTCGTATCCTCAATTACAGGGCAGCCCAACTAACGGCTTCATTAAAAATCTTACTCCTGTGCTATGTTGATGACAATGATGAAATACCCCACAGTAGCCACTGTAGGATGTAAAAATTATGATCTCTTGGAAAGCCTCCCCTCCCCACCCCACCCCCAAAAAGCCCCAAATTACTGTCATCTGCCCTTCTCTGAATTCCATAAGTCGCTTCTGATCCAGCTTACACAGACCTTCCATGTTTTTTCACTGTCCTTAGACCATGACCTCTCCTAGCTTCCAGGAGACAAGGCATGATCCTGCCTACACTGTGAAGCTTCTTAGGATGTGCCTCTTTTTCAGGCATGTCTGGAAAACTAAGGAGTTGAAATCAACCTGAAATTTACTTAATTGCCCCAGGTCTAGGACATTTTTTTCAGTGTAGACTCAGGCTGGGGATCATTTTAGCAACACTGATGATGAATCTCTCACTCTGGGATGAATGATGTCTTCTCCTCTTCATGCATTACCACTTGGAGCATTCAGGGTTAGACTCGAGGCTGTGCTGTCCCTGTGAATTAAGTGGCAAAATGTACAGGGTAGATTTCAGCAGCACAGAGGACAAAAAGCTCAGCTTATCTTTCACCAAAACTATTGCTACCACGTAAGGTTGGACAAGATCAGCCTGTCAGTAGGGATCAGGGAGTTGAAGTTGTATCTAAGCAAGGCAGAGGTGAGGACAAAGGAGAGCTGAAGGATGCCTTTGGCCAAGTCTCAGTTGTCTTGTATAGTCTGTAATTTAGAACCACTGCTGAATTGGCAACTGCTCTGATTAATGATTTCTGCCATCTCTAATTCTTGGGGAGATTCTGTCCTAGCTTAGTTATGATTTTATAGGACTCTCCTGTCCCAGCTGGGCTAGAGCAATGCAGTGTACATGGGCATAAAGCCATTGGTTCTTAGGCAACTGCAATCTCATAGAGGGCTGCAGCATTTCCCCTTGGCAGCTCGTGCTCCTGGTAGCACAAAGCACCATTTCCTTGCTCTGAGGTACCGCTGCAGCTGCTGGGCCAGTGGGCAACTTGAACAGGGAGCAAGAGATTGGACTGGCTGCTGACTTGTCAGACTGTCTCTCTCAGAAGGAACTTGGAACAGCTTTTATATTAAAACATCTGTTGTATTTATAAACCTACACTAATGCTTGAAAAGGTGTTTGAAAAATTGTATATGCCATTTTTAGATGAAGTTTGAAAATCCTGGTATATATCATATAGATCATATACCTCATGTATAATCATAAACATCATGTATCCTCATAAAATGCTAAATGTAATTCCACGGCATGTGTATCTTTGCACACTGACAGGGATCAAGGTTATAGATAAAAAGGCAGGAAACAGAAAATAATATTCCCACTTTAATGAAAGATTCAGTGGTCAGTATGGCTTGGATATTACCCTTTAATTAATAAACAATTGTTTGTCAGAGTAACAGAATTACTGGCAAATTTTTCTTTATTATTATTGCAATTATTATTCTTTGGCTCTTCTGTCCAATTGCACAATTTCATTATTTCTTTTTCTGAATGATCAGGTGTTGACTTACTGGTAGAAAAGTTTGACCAGACTGATTGTAAGAGATTTGCATTTCTTTTTAACTGGAATCCATACACTGATCAGAAGAATATCTCCATAGGGCTGCTGAAAGAGTTGAACGCACCTGAACTTTCTTTTTTGGCAAAATCTCAGAAGTGGTATCTAGGTGGATTCTGTTGAGATGGGAGCTGGTTGCTGATTACGAATGAGGAGCCAGGGGTGCTGTGGGGAGAGGATCTGTTGATGGTTATGATCACACCAGAAATTAGTGCTGTGCAGCAGAAGCAGAACTGTAATACCAATTATAAAATGCTGGTTCTGAAGACCTAATGTCCACATGAATATATTTTTGAGGTGTTGGACTAGTTCTGGTTTGGTCCCACATGCTCCTCCAGTGGCTCGAGTGCCTGGAGTGTGCTCCTGGAGAGCTGCTCCAGATTTAGTTACACTCTGAAGGAATCCTGTTTGTGGTCTCCAAGGCAGCACTGTGTTCTATTGGGAAAGCTGCTGATCTGAACTACAAATCGGTGTAGGCACAGCTGTTAAATGTCTGGTCCTATCTCCTGAATAAGTAAATTGAGACCACCGGAGCAGGCTCTTGGAGGAAGTGGCAATACTAGTTCTGACTGTTAGCTAAAATCAAGGAATTTAAAAAAATGAAAAAAACTCAACTATGTTGTTGAATTGGTTTCAGATACAGGAGAAAATAAGGAAGCTCTTTCTAGGGCTAAAACTAAATGAAAAAGGGGAATCAGCATGAAAAGAAGAGAGCAGAAATGCGAGAAACACCACTGCAGTTACCTCTCCAGGATAGCTGCAGTATTTTTACATAGCCTATGATGACTAAGCCACTGGATTCAAGAAGAGCCTGCGTATTGAGAGCATAAAGATGTTATAGTCTTATACAGGTATTCTTAAATGTTTTTATTTAAAAACAGAAAACCCCAAACACTCCACCCACCTTAAAAATCAAAATCTAATTACACGGAATGAAGAGGTTTCCTGAGCAGTCTCACTTGGAACACGTGCTGCCAAAGAAGAGTTCATATCCAGTGAGCTGTATTATGGTGAGTACGTCAACAAAAGGGGGGTGATAAGAAGACTATAAAGAGAAACTGCTCAAACAGTTTCTTACATGTAACATGTTTACTACAGGCCCATCTTTGAAATCCTGTCACTTAAATCACAAAATTTCTGCTTATTGAGCTGTTTTGTTCAGATAGCTCATAAGCAACTCCTACAAACCTAAAGACTTCACAAAATTAGAAGTCTTTAAAGAGCTAACACAATTAACTTTGTAAAGTTGTTTCATTGGATGGGAAAAGCTTATCTAAAAATATTTTTAAGTACTGTGTTGGTTTTTGTATTTAATGTGACAGTCAATCATATCTTGACTTTGCAGCCAGTAGTTTATTTGAACCCAAATCTGTGATGAAGGAATCTGAAAATATGGTTTGCTTAACAAGTTCAAGTTATTCTGCATTAATTCGAACATTTAGATACTGCTGGAACTACACTGTCAACAGGAAAACTTCTCAATTCTGGTTAAGCACATTTTCCTTCTGGTCATATTGGCTGCCTAAAATGTACTTGAACTTACTGTACACCTTGAACCGATTTGGATTTGTTAGTTTCCCTCTTCTGTCATTTTACTCTTCTGCCCAGATTTGTGTTCTTGCCCTCCAGCACAACATTACTCCAAAACCTCTCATCTTCCTGCACCATCAGGCCAGCGCCTTCGCTCTTGGAAAATATGTTGTTACAATTTCTACAAATCATGGAAGAAAATTACATAATCTTAAAAGCTATTGCTCTGCTCACTGCATTAAATATTCATATTTCTACCCTTCTATTTCCATCCCCTCTCACAAGTACTTCAGCCCACACTGGTGCACCTTCTGCAATTGGGCAGCTCAGAGTCCTGGCCTGCACTCTCAGCAGAACCATTCAAAGTCCTGGCAATCTTTCACTGACATTTTAAGAAAGGATTAACTCTTTCATAGTTTTTACATAAATAAGACAATCATAGCTTTTATATTGCCAGTGCTTGCTTCAAGTTTTTTTCCTTAAGCACCAACCCAAGGAACAGATTTTTACAATTTGGAGCTGCTCAGTCAGTTCGAATGGCTTTTTAATCTCTAGAGGCCAGATGGAAGCATGATCCTTCACCATTGCATGTTTTGCATAATGTAGGGATTGGAATTAAATTTTGTTTGCACATAGTCATAGATGTGTAAGTATATAAATATTTTTCTTTTCCATCCATGCGCTTTCTCTTCTACTGTTTCAGTTTGGGTTTTTTTGATGACAGCTTTCTACAGGGGAAAACTGTCACAAACAAGCAAATGCTATGCCCTGACAGAAAAGCTTACACAGAAGAAAACAATGATTTTGGTCAAGGAGATTTGAGACAGAACCTGACACTCAAGTACTTAGTTTCAGGGCACTGACAGAACTGCTGTTGGACTGATGTGGAATGATGTCTTTTTAAAATTATTTCTTCTGGAGCTTTATTTCAAGCTCTCCTACAATCCTAACTTTGATTTTAGTTGTGTTTATGGATTTATTCTTTGCTGTCAACTGCAATCAACTGATTGAAATCCATAAATAATAAACATCAGGTTTCAATTTAAGATGCAGTAATGAGATGCTATCGGAAGAAGTTTTACGCACTTTAGCAGCTTTTTATAGCTGACTCCCCCCAGAGCAAGGTCCTGACACATTCCTCGTGAGAAGGAGCCAATGTCTTTCCTGCATGTTTGTCGAGACGCACGTGACAAATCCTGCATGGCAACTGAAGGAGAGGACACTCACACACCTGTTTGTGGAAGGGTGATATAAAAAGTCCCAAGACATATTTTAGTATCTTACCAGTAAGATGAGCAACTCGACCCCTCACAGGATATATAATATTAAATTAACAACTAGCAAATTTAAAAAAAAAAAGACATACTAACATGAAAAAACACATTTTATTGCACTTAAGTTATAAGAAAATAAAATTTCTAAGTGAATCAAACCATAGACACAATCCCTTTAAAGGTTGTTTTCCTCCATCATGTCAGGTTGTTACATAACTAAAATTAACCAACTGGAATCTGATTGTTTTAAATCAGACTATAAATAAAACAAAAACAAAAACAAAAAGGAGGAAAAAAGATCGCCTAGGATACAGTGTTAAACCACTTTCACAGTTCAGCTTGAGTTGTGGCTCTTGGAGAATGAGGCAAACCATTTGACTCTTTCGTTTCTCATTTTGTTTGCGTGTGACATCTTTACAAAAACGTAAGTTTTTGCTCTGTCAGTTCCTCCCAGCAATAACTGTAACAGCTGTTTTTTTTTTTCTCAAATACTGTAAAACACTAAGACTGACCAGCAACTTTATTTTAATTTTTGTATTTTATAATATTTTTAAAAAATTTTGTCAGTTTTTTTTTTAATGTATGTTCATTCCATTCACCACAGCCCTCACAAAGAAAAATTTCCCCACAGAACAGGCTGCAATAGCTTTGTTCCAAGGAATGTGTTTTAATTTTTGCCCAGAAAAAAGAAAATAAGCTTTGCACACACACTCAATTCTTTATTTGCAGGCAAACTTCACTCTTAATTGTCTGAAACTCTTCCACTCTCAGCCTCTTAGAGGCACAGTTGGCTCAAGTTTCAGTGGCAAAAAGTCTTTTTCTGTAACCAAACTAGAGCAAATTTGGAATTCAGTCTGGGACTAAAACGTCACAGCAGAAAAAAAAATAAAAAAAAATAATTTGCTTTTCTTTCTTTCATTTAGCAGCATAAATAAGTTTGGCCACTGGGAATACAGTACAGGGGTGGGACAACAATCCCATAATTGAAGACCTACTTCTAGCACCAGCATTGCGAATTAAATCCATCAGAGGACTCTCAAAACCCAGGACAACTTGCCACCTCAGAGCAACTTATGCATTGAAGAGTGTAGATGGAAGCAACAGTAAATAGATTAAACAGAGGCTAATACTGTGATTGACATTGGCAATGGTTGGCAAAAAAAAAAAAGAGGAATAAAGAAAAAAAAGAAAAAGCTCTGATAAAACTGTACAAAACAATTCACAGTAATATTTTAGCTTTTCCACACCAGGAATGGATTCTTTGTTTTTGTTTGTTTTTCTCATTGCAGATGCTCTCTAGTTTTTGAAAGTCAACCAGTGACTGCTCATGGAGGTTGGAAGGGACCTTGGAGGGAGTCCAGTCCAACCCCCTGCTCGGAGTGGGGCTAAGGGACAGCGCGTTGCTCGGAGGGGCTGCCGGGACCCGGGGTGACCCAGGGGTGCACGAGCAGACTCGCCTGTGCAGCTTATTTCAAGATCGTTGTGGTAAAATAACTTGTTAACAAGAACTGTAACTTTTTTTTTTTTTCACTCCAAATTGCTCGAGGAGCATTTGGAGGAAAGTAAAGAAATTAATTGCACCTGGTTTCATTTCAAAAGTTGGATTTTTGCAAAGCTGCCCCGGTCAAAAGTGTAGCCTTTTTATGTGACGAGACAGCAAAAGCCTCTCTTGTCAGTTATAGTTTGTCATCTTTGTCTTCTCCTTCGTAGTCTGTAGGTCTTTAGGATCTGTTGCCCCAAGGCAACATCCTGCACCACCAAGGACAAGGGATTTTTTTCCTTTTTCTTTTTTTTCTTTTTTTTTCAGGGGGGAGGGAAAGGAGAACATCGTCTACACGTTTGGACAAATTCATCTTTCTGCCCTTCACTTCATATCGACGTCAAAGTCCAACACCAGCAGCTTTGTTTCCTCAGTCCCATTGCGGCTCCCCACTGCACACACCAGCTTTGTGTTAGAAGCTCTGATTCGCCACACGACGCCTCCACTTCCCCCGCTCTCCAATGTGACTAGATTTCGGATAAATTCACCCGTTTTCAAGTCCCAAAGTTTTACAGTCCCATCATCTGAGCTGGTAATTACAAAGTTCTTGTTGAACTGTAAACAGGTCACAGCACTCTGATGCTTGTTGGGACCTGTAAGAGTAAACAAAAACATTTCTATTTGTAATTAATTAGAAAGCAATGTCAGCCAGTGCTGCATCTAGAATAAACACCTTGCTATTTGCATACAGTTGTTTCCATCTATTAGAACTATTAGAGAACTGTTATAACTCCTGGGTTTGTACATTAAAAGGTACAGAAGCCTTGCCATGCTTTCAAAAAGTGAGGGCAGGTATAAAAAAGTTCCCCAGTATTTTCTTCTTGGTTTCAGTGATCTCCTTGTGCTGTATATCAGCAGTAGGGCAAGCATGCACTTGGACATCCATGAAAATGAACTTAACCATCCACAATGAGATGACCACTGTAAGAGTTTGTCTCCAAGTGCCTTTGAAGTGTTATTATGAGATTACTCCATCAGTAAATATTGACAGTTATATGCTGACATATAAATATATATGTTAAAGCAGCAGAGTTTGCTTTACAGGGAAATTTAATTTTCTGCTCCAGCCAGCACTGCTGCATATGATATATGAGAATAATATAAGACCTTTTTTCTGGGGACAAACACAACCATGTGTTTGTGTGCATGATGCCTGAGTGGCAACTGTCAACATGAAGAGAAAAAAAAAAAATCTGTCTTCTACTGAAATAAAGAAAACATCTTCCACTTGCATCTCTTGATTTATTGCAACAGACAGTGTACTTTGCCTCCTGATCCAATTAATCTGTAGGCTTTGAAACATTCAAGTGACCCCTAAATAAATACATTGACTGTCTATTTTGAGATGTAATTTCCTACATATTTCTGTGGCTTATTAGGCTAATATACCCATAGCAAATTGCTATCAGTCCAGACCATCTGCCTTTCATAATAGGCAAGTGATTTGAATAGATTAGATTAAATACATTTTGTTCTTCTAGTTCAGAAAAAAGATCATACAGCTGTCATCAGAAAAATATTTAAGTTGTAAGTGGTCTGTGCTTGTTCCTTTGTATGCAATTATTTTTAAGTTTTTTATGTAGAATCTGCAGCACAGATCATTGTAGGGCTGCTTGATTTACATGAAGGTAGTTCAAGCTTACCTTGCAATGTCTGTAAACATTGTCCTGTTTTAATGTCCCAGATTTTGACTGTAGAATCAGCATTCCCAGACACAAGTATATTGTCCTTGAGTTCCATTCCACTTGTGAGTGACTGGTGGCCTGTTAGAGTGTGAATGCAGTTGCCTGTCTCCACATCCCAAACTCGGATGGAAGTGTCAAGAGATCCGCTCACCACATGGATACCATCAAACTACAAGAAAGGCAAATATATTACAAACAATTATATTAGGATCTCACAAAGAAGGCTATTAAGCATTTAATTCACTAAATGCAAGGTTAGATACTATATATATTCAGAAACTGCAGTACAAATTAAGAACTCAGAGATGGCCATGTTTAATATCAGAGCAGGTGATTGATGGTCAGTGCAATTTTCTGTTGTAGACGTGGGCTCTTGAGGGACACGGCTTGAAAAGAGACTCTGAGCCACTGGTCTTTGAAATGTATTACATCTCCTTTAAACACAGCAGATCCTGACTATCCTGCAGTGTGCAACAGTAAGAGAAAGTACTTTTCCTAAAAAAGATGTTCACAAGCCAGTCTTGCCTTTTACAAGTCAGAGGGACTTTAAGCAGGAGAACAACAACAACTTTATTCCAGAACCATCAACACAAAAGTGTGTACAAAGTCTACAAAAGTCATCTACACAATATAGGAAAATGGAAGGAAATGTAATTGAAAAATGTGGGGTTTAGCTATTTTATAACCCTAATTGCGTACAGGAAGGAAGTGTAACTTTCCAGTCATTGTAGGGAAAGCATACAGGCTAAGATATGAGATTCTTTTGACCAAGAGGACTGACCATGTAGAGAACAGAAAGGTGGAAAATAACGAGCTATGGTGACAATAAGAGCTCAGAATTCCCAAAAAAGGAAAAAAGCAGTAGAATAAAACCAGTGGGCTTCAAGAAGGAATGCTTAAAAAACCTGAGACGTCCTTCCCATGAGGATTTTATGTATCTATTCTCTGAGGGGAAGAAGAGTTCAGGACAGTTGGCACCTTTTAAAGACACAAACTATCCTGTGTGAAAGAAAGATAGGAAGTATTGTAAATTACTGAGACCCACTTGGCTAAATCACAAGGAATTGTACAAAAAGTGGAAACTAGATCAATAGATGTGTATAAAAGAGCACATTGGGACAAAACCAGAAAGGCAGGGCACAACACAAGATAAAACTAGCAAGAGCCATTTCACTATTGTGTAAAAAAGTCCCAACCAAAAACAAAACAAAAAAAACCACACCAAGAGGAAGGCCAAAAAAACCCTCATTTATCCTCAGTGGGAAGGAAACACTGATTGAGGCCAGCTATTTAACTTCTTTTTGTTTCAGTCCTCAGCCATCCAAGTGTAGGCTCACTGCACTAACGCCAATGACAAATGAGTACAAGCTTTTGCTAGAATGAGGGAACAAAATCACATAAGGCAAGTTGTTTAAAGACAATCTCAGAGACATCTGCTGCTATCTTTGAGAACCCATGGATGACGGACAAGTTTCAGATGGCAAATACAATTCTTTCCTTTACTGAAGGAGATGATGATGGGATATGGGGAATTATGGATCAGTCAGCCTAACTTCAATTTCCACATGGAACGTTTAAGCCCTTAGTGATGTGGTGAGTATCAGCAAACACAGATTTGTGCGGAAATTATCTTAACCAATATGATTTTCTTTTCTGTGATAGAGTAAAAAGCCATGTGAAACAGCAAATGTCTTGGCTGTACCTTTACAACGAGGGAGACAAATTCGAGGCAGGGATACTATTACATTGAGAACTTTGTTCACAGTACTACTAGAGATACCAGAAAGAGTTTCAGAGATGCCAGGCATTTACTATTTTCATTAGTATTTGAGTGACATTTGAAACAGTAGAACTGACCCAAGGCAAAGAGTGTAGAAGTCAAGTGAAAAGTGTGAAGATCTGAACTTGGCAGGGAATGAATGAAGGTACAGCTGCAGCCTGGAAGAAGGAAGGCTGGGCAGGAATCTTGGTTATATTTAAGGCAATCCGACACTACTTGTCCATGTGGACTGACTGGTACCTGATAAGGCAAGGAACAAACCCAGTTAAGGGAACTCGACTGTCTGGGGCTGCTGCTTTTTACAAGACCCGCAGAAAATTGGTATCTTAGATCTCTGCAGTCAGACATGGTTGAGCATGGCACCTAGATTCAAAAGAATGGAGAGTGACTGGCACACAGACTGCTTATCTGCTGTATGCACTGCATTCCTGGTGAAAATACACTAAAAAAGACCCTCTGGTATCTGAATGTAAGGCATAAAAAAAACCCCAATTTTTCACTTCTAGCAAGCATTGACTGGACCCTGTTTTGGGTCCCCTGCTTTCAAAAGAGGATGGGAAATCATCTGACTTCAGATAAAAAGACAAGGAGTGCCAAATAGCCCAACAGACTTGGAAACACTAGAGAATATTTTTCTATCCTGAAAAGAACTAAACCTGATTGATGTAACAAATTTTGAATTCTTTTTCCCCTTTCCTGCAAACTAATTGTATTCCATGTTCACAAGGTATTCAGAAAGAGAGCTTTAGGGCTGGGCATCAAGACAAACTGATGGTGCTGCAGTGAACCAGACAATGGTTTGGATCAGTGAGTTATCCATGAACCTTGAGAATCTGTGGGTTACTTTGAAGGCAGGCAAGACGAGTAAGAAAACACGTTCAGTGGTCTTCAACTGCTGCATAAGGATCTCTGGAAAATATTATTACACGTGGGGAAATATCGAGATAGAACCTGCCATGGAACAGGGATAGGGAGGACTGGCTTATTCCATCTGATTATTCTGTTTATGGGAGTTCTGGTATTTGGGGATACTTCAGGCCAAAGGGCCTGAGCCACCATGCAATTTTAAAGCATCTTTCTGTTCCAAAACTGTAAGCACCTGTAGCCTCTAGCTTGCAATCCCCAATCCCCTTCCCATTTGTTTCAGAACATATTGATGTGCAACACAGCTCAATTAGTTGATCCATTATCAGAGCAAGACTTAAATATTCGTAAACCAAAACAAGAGCCACTGGTGAAGATAAGGTAGAATAACATCTGTTCCCAAACTGCCCCACACGAAATACAATCCTCAGAATATTTCTGAGAGCTAGGTAGGTAGTACAGCATTTTTAACTTGCTTGCTGCTTGTCTAGAGAACACTCCTCGGTAAGTGTAAGAGAAGGGCTGGAGTTTTTGATAAATTTTGCTACATATTTTTGCGAAAGCAAACCAATTAAAAACTTTGTTCATATGTAATATATTACGGCGAGATACATGTTATGAAATACTTTATGAAAAATGTCTCTAGCACTGAGCTTCACTTTCTGAGCCACAAACCAGAACAGTTACATGCTGAATGCCGTTTCCCAATTTTGAACTGTCTTTGTTAATTTCTTTTTCAAGTCCTGCCAGATTGTGGTGTGAACAGGCACAAGCATGAAATTAATTTCTTTCGCCTTTCAATGCCTGGAAGTGATGCTTTGACTCTATGAATGAACAAGATGATGTTTTGGGTTAGTAAAGGTAAGAAGACCCAAGACTTGAAGTCTTTGCCAGCTTTGTGGGTGACTGGTGAGCAATAGAGAGATGCCACAAAGCAGCACCATAATAACCTGTGCCTACATTAACATGTTGCTGTTGAAAAAGCTTTGCTACCCTGTACTCAGAGAAGAGGAAGTAGAAGACTAGAGATTTATATAGGATCATTAAAATTTTAGGTTCAGCCTTACTGTGAATTATAGTTTGGAATTGGAAGATGGGACTAGAAAATGAGGATAAACAGATCTCCATAAATCAGAACATTAATCCAGTAGTGGTTTTGGCACATTGTCAATTACTATATCCTCTGACTTACTTAAAACAGTAAGTTTGGAATTTCTTGGGGTAAGCAAAAACATAGCTCCAAAATACATGCATTATTTAAAAAAAAAATCTCAACCAAACAACCCATCAATCCACAAAACAATGTAACTTGCTGGTATAGAGATTTAGGATTTATTGTATTGGGTCCTTAAAAAAATGCTATTCTAAAAAAAAGTCAGTTTCTAAATTAAGACAACATATAACTAATGTAACAAAATGAAAGAGGGATTTATCACAGATGCCTCTGTATTCTTGTGGTCTGTATAATTCTGTACTAGGTACCCACAATTTAATAAACAAGGCGAAATAAGCTGACTTTAAATGTTACTTAAGGAAACTAAAACAGCAGATAAAAATCACATACCTGTAACGAGTAGACTCTGTTAGTATGCCCTTGCAGTGTGTGCAGACAGGTCTCTGTCTCTGGATCCCACACTTTGACCATAAAATCATATGCACCACTTACAACCCTTCTGCCATCATATTGAACGCACCGAACTGCAGCGACGTGGCCCATCAGAACGTGTAAACACTGGCCCGTCTCTATGTCCCACACTCTCAGCGTAGCGTCTCGAGACCCACTGACCACTCTGCAGGAATGAGAAAACCCCTCCTGTACTTAGCATTGGACACAAAAATATTCCAACAATTCAACTTGGGTACAAATGGGTTCTGAGTGTTAATTTGGGACATTAGGTAGCGTTGGTGCATTGGCCACTGAAGTTCAGGCTTGGTGTGACATTTTATTAGAGTCTCAAATGACTGGAGTGTTCTTCCTTGCTCTACTCACCTTATCAGGATCTGTCTATTTGATATAATTAGCAATCAGTATTCAAAAAGGCACTTCATTCCTGAACAGCAAAACAATGCCATGAGAAATTCTGTGGACTGTTGTATCTACTTATGAAAGCTTATGAACATGGTGAGCTCCAGCCAGTGCTATGGGCATTCTGTTTTAATAACTGAGTTAATTAATTATAACAAATAAACAAAGATCTTTAGAAATTTCACTTTTAGTAAAGTAACAGTTATTTGGCTTGATTTTTTTTTCAGTTTATACTTCTATAAGCTTTTTTAGGCAATAACAGAAATGAGATGGAATGAACATTAATGGAATTTATATACAAAAACCTCATCATGCTTCAGAAAAGAAGAAATGCAACCAACAATCTCTCTGTCAACAGCTCCATACCACTGCCAAGTAACAGAGCTCTGCCAATGTTTGTTGAATCAAGACACGGTTTACTATTGTAAAAATTGTTATAATCAGTTAAAATTTAAATAAAATGCTGCAGTGACAATACTTAAAAGGTTATTTGGTAAAATGAGTAAAAGTTTGCAGCATTGACAAAAGAAGAAATTATTCAGTGTGGGAGACTGGGTCATGGTGTAACAGAGAATTAGCTTTGAAGTAACGCAGACTGTGACTTTTTGAAGTACATGACTCCATTTTCAGTTCTTCATTTAGTATTCTTATGCTTCTGCTTCTATTAATCATCTCCTCCCTTGTGTTGATTTGTGTTTTGCCTGGTTTGTGTTTCACTTGGTGCTGGATGAGGTTTCAGGAGCACTTTCTGTGAGCACAAGTGCACCGATGCCAGAGCAGGCTGTGGCTGTAGCTGTGCACAAAGCTCACCTTTTCTCGTGGAGATGCATGCAGCGCACGGTGGAGGTGTGTCCGTACAAGGTGTGGATGCATTCCCCGGTCTCAGCGTTCCAGACTTTCAGCGTTCTGTCTGTAGAGCCACTGATGATGATGTTGTCCCTCATCTGTGATGACCACACTCCGCCTGTGTGCCCAACCAGTGTTCTCAAACACTGAAAAGAAACATTTTCCTTAGTTACCCTTTTGACAGAGGGGAATGGAAACTTTAAGAAAAAGCAATCTTGGAGGTAACAGTTAGCTCTCATAGCAAGAGTCAGAAGACCCCTGGAGAATTCTTTCTGATTGAACAAAAAAATTCCCCTTTAAAAAAAAATACTCATCAAATTTCTCTCTCAATTGTTGGTACTTCATCTACACGGATTTTTTCTTGTAATCTTCCCCTTGACAAACTACGCTGTCTTTCCAGATTTCTCAATACAAGGACATGTTTTGTAGCCTTGAGTCATTTTCCTGGCATTTTTCTGAGTCACTGCAGAATTTCCAACAGCTTTTTGAAGTGTGTTAAAAGTGGAGAGAGCACACACTTGGTAGTTCTACCACCAATCTATAAACCATGTATTTTTCTGTTTGGTTATCCAAGAAACACCACACTCTGTAAGCCACAGCTACAGCATCACTCCTGCAAAACCATGTTTCAGACTTTTTTCAGACTTTACTGTTGCCCAGGAGAGAATCCCACACTACATAAGCACAGCCTCCCTTCTTTGATCCCAAATGTATGACATGATTTCTCACCATGTACAGACAGTGTTTCCTCACACCTTCTTCCATAAAACCCCTGTCGGGCCGGAACAATGACTTGTCTCTGTCTCCCAGCCTGTTTTCCTTACAAGTAATGACTATATATGCTTTCCCACCAGGCAGCAATAAATGCTAATTAGCATAGACAAGGAAAGATCCTCGCAAGTCTCCTCTAGAAAGATATTCCATGAAGATTCTGCATTTACTTTAACAACATGATCTCTATAATTACCCATTTTCTAACCCATTTAAATATATGCCATGTTGATTTTTGCATTATTCTGTTTTCTTCAGTTCTGTCGTGGAGATACAGTCTTTCAGTGCACACAGTGCACTATTATTTTTATCAGTCACACCTGTAACTGCATGAGAAAAGAGGTCAAGGCAGTTTGAGGATCTCTTTTTCTGTAATCTAATGCTAAGTGGCATTAATTGCTGTGGCCTTCCTTTAACTGTTAGTTGACTCCTCTTGACGCAGTCCAATATTTTTTATCTGAGATAATGTATCCTAAATACCCAGTCTTTCAGTTTACTCCATTTAAACATTGATGCATTTTTGCTTTCTAACTGTCCTGTCCTGGATCTTCTCCTTGTGATCATACCTTTTGAAAATGCACCAATTTTAAGCCAAAGGTTGCTATAGAAAAAAAAAATCAAATACAGATTATCTGGATCAACTCTACTAAGAAAAACCATAACTTTGGTAGTTAACATGAGTTTCTGCTGAAATGTTCTATTATCATTGCATGCTGCATTTCCATCACATCAATTTTCTTCCAAAGTATTTTTCTGCATCAGTGACAGTATAGTAATTCCTGTTGTTAATATCCTGTTCTTTCTAGCAGCCTCAAAAATGGCTTGCTTTTTTGATATACATAGATTTCCTGTTCTTTAACAAATTTGTAACCAGTCTTCTGCAATTACTGGCTCCTGGCTTAATCCACTGCTATCAAATCCATCTTTTTCAGTTCATAGCTGATGTTCACTTCTACAGTTCTCTTTTTTTCTTATTTCATCCAATGTGCTCATATTTTAAGAAATCATCCTGTTAAAGCAGTAAGAACACAGAATTCTTATTTTGGGTTTTACATCTGTCAAGGGAATTATTTAGTCATGTTCATTTGCACAAACCAACCTTTAGGGTTTCTTTATTTTATTAATTCTTCAGCACCAGTAAGCATGAGGGCTGATACAGCATGCTTCCATCTTTCAGACACAATTTCTGGTTCTCTTAAAGGTTTGGGGTAAATGGTCACACTAGGTTTTGTAATTACTTTCAAAAAATTACTGAACAGTAATTGTTAAGTCATGCCACTGTGCTCAATTTTATATATTTAAGGGAATGTTTTGCTTTTGGGAGTATGGTATGTACAAAGAAAGTATTTTTCATTTGTGTTTAGGTTGCCCTTTTCAATTAAAATAGATGTAAATTTCATTATGGGATCCTTCATTAGACAGTTTGTTGTAGGGAAGCCAACAGCAGCAGGGTGAGGCTGCCTATGGCTCTTAATTTTATTCTCACCCACAGTAGGATTAACAATCCCTTCAAGGATCTTCTGGGCATGCAACGACAAATGCTGAATACATTCAGCTTTGACATTATGAAGTGGATACCTTTAACATCTTAAATATGTTATCCTCAGCAGCTGTCCTGTTGTTATCTATACCATTAAAACCAAGCTAAGTGCACACAATACCACTCTAAAAGGAAAAAGTACTGCTTCCCCAAGGCCTTTTCTACATCCTTGGTCAGTCAGTCACCTCAAAAAAAAAACCTGTGGGCTGAGTAGCTGTGATGTTCTAACATGACTGAAATGTTCAGTACTGTCTTTTTGATTGCACATATTGTTTTGCTTCTCTAAGCCAGAATTAAATTATTGAAGCTTATTAAATTCCTGCCTGAGCTGGATCTAATTTAATAGGAAATATTTAAACCTAAAGCAAGTTAATTTTTTTTTTTTGTGGCTCAGCAATATAGTCGCTTGGAAAGAAAAACAAACTCTGTATTTGAAATTCGAGCCAGTAAAATGAACACTCCATTTGAAAATTTTGAAAACAATAGAAAGAATGCTAGAAGGCAAGTGAGAAAGGGAGATCCAGAAGGGTAAAAGCAGTCTAAGTTAAGCTTTAAGGAAGATAAAGTAATGTTTCTGTCCAAATTCTTTAAAATCCATGTCACAAACGACTCCACAAGAAACGCAGAATTGCCAAGAGAACAAGGATATATGCCAGTGGTAGCATGAGCAGCATTGCAATTTCACATCAAGGTGACTGTTTGGAACGGGAGGAGTTTCTGTGTGGGAAAAGGCAATCCACACGTTTATCGGGTACATCTTCCCATTCCTGCCCCAGAGGCACTAAGCCACCCTGCAGAGCAGGCTGATGGCACAGCAGCGTTTTTGCTGTCCCAGTGCTCTACCTGTGGTTCATTTCCCAAGGAATGCAGCAGAGCAAGCCAGCTCACCTTGCCCGTCACTGCTGACCACACTTTGAGCGTGTTGTCGTCGGAGCCGCTCACGATGCGGTTCCCGCAGAACTGCAGGCACGTGATCACGTGGTCGTCGTGGCCCTTGAGCACCTGGCAACCAAGAACACAAAGGCAACAGCCACAATTTAATGCAGGAGATTAGAGAGAGGCAGGAGAAACAAAGTGCTCTTCTGATTCATAAATTACAAAATGCTAGAGTTGCTTCAGTAATAATAAGGCCCCTTAATCCCGTGTGTCAAGTCTAATTTACCGCCAGCTGGGACCAAAGAAGGTGTTTTCCTCCTTCCATGGAGTGATGCTGCATTGCTTAGCAGGCACACTGCAGCTACTGCAAGCCTCCTAAAAGTACCAGGAAAAATCAGTAACAAAAGTGGCCTGAATTAGTAACTGGACATTGCTGGATTCCTCTGCAGTTATTCCATCTCTTTATTTTTCAGTTAAGTTACTGTCACCTTTTGTTTCAATCTTGAATAAAAAGGATGGGCTGATTATTTGCTGAGTATTTGTGTTTCACTGGTCAAGGCTGACTACATGTATTTTTTTTCCCCTTACCAGCCAAGCACTGTATTGTGTTAAATGCCAGGCAGCACCAAAGTAAAAAACTAGAAAACCATTAACTCAATTAGATATAAACAAAAGCAACAATTTCATGTGCTGGGAATGTGGACTGGAATGTTGCTTTACAGAGGTAGGATTTTGAAAGTTTGATTTTGGAAAAACTGTAATTCTGTATATCTTATTGCAATACAGCAAAAAAAATCCTTAACAGGATACAAACGATGAAGATTTTTTTTATTTAAGATATCTGAACACTTTTCAAGATGTTCATTGAAATGAAATGGCATTTGGATAATGCCAGAGGCTGTAATTTTAATAATAATTCCAAGATAACTTGATGTGGCATATCAAGGCAAGAAATACAGAACCGTTGCCAGAGATGTACATAAGTCACGGCCAAATAAACAGCAGGACATGGCCATAGGTTTTCCATGGGCATTCTTTTGTTCTTATTTTATTTTGTTATTTTTGATTAAGAAAACAGGTAAATTGCCTTAAAACCTTAAAAAGCCAAGATTATGGGGTTTCTTCACATTTCTGGGTGCTTGTTCATTATCAAGTTTGATTAGAGAGTTGCTATTTTATTTGCAAAAGGTTTCAAATATTGCTTCATATCTTCATACTGGAAAGGATGTAATGATAAATATCAATGTCATTAAAATAATTTTAACATTTAGAAAACCCCACAAAAGTCTTAACACAGAATCAAGTTATTGTCTTGGGCTGCTCAATTTAGAAGAATATGTTTAAAAATAAAACATTAATTGATCACAGAACAGTTGTGGAGTATTTTTATGTTGCAACATGAACGAGCTCTACCAATACATACATATACACCTATATATAAAATACATGTGTCTTTACGTTTAAATTTAAGTATTTCCAGTCAAGTTTCTGCCATTACCTGTCTCAAAGAGACTGGCATATTTGTAAGATTTCATGAAATTGTAAAATTCTTAGAAGAGCAGTGAAAGGAATATGCAGTATTGGAGCATAACACATTGCCAATATGGTGGTCAGAATAAAATTTAAAGCCAGGGTAAGCTAAAACACAAATTATTTTTTTCTGTAGCAATTCATTGCTTTTTGTGCATGGATGGTCTTGTTTGTCCAAAGGAAAGAACCCGAGCCACGAGCTGATCCAGCTTTGTTCACGGCCCCGTGCACAGAGCTCAGAACCTCACCTTGGGCGATTTCAGTTCTCCTCGCCGCCAGTTGGTATCAATCCTGTGCTGTCTGATGTAGGCGCTTTTCCACGGACTGTGTATAAAGCCTGGTTTTATTACTTTCCTCCTCTTGATATGCAATGGCTCATCAATCCCTAAAATGGAATTTTAAAAAGAGTGGGGGGAAGGGGAAGAGATGAGGCCACCCCATAGAAAACACCTTCCTTACCAAACCTTTACTGTGACCCCTGACATTAAAATATGGCAGAAATGTAACAACCTCCTGCACGCCAACGTTTGTGTGTCAGTGACACCACCCTGCTCCTCAAGAGATTTATACTCTGTCTGTCCTTGTCAGTTCAGCATAATCATTACCACAATCACGACTGAAAATGCTCTAGTTCATCATTCCTTGCTGGCAACCTCCTAGCTTGGCTTTGGAGCCCCTTTTCCGAGGCAATGCAGCAGAATATTGCCTTTACAAATGGGTATTGTCCAAAAAACGTCCTTAACCACTCATATGCTTATTCTGGAACAGTTCAAGAAGCCAACATTTCTGTCTGTGGTTCTCCACTCTGATCACCCATCTTCATTACCTTTAAGTTCACTGTGACTCCTGGTATTAGTGAGCTTTTAATTACTTTCTTGATCTGAAAGGCTGAGTGCTTTTGGCATTGTCCCCTCTTGGCTGGAATTTAAGTATAGCTATGCCCTTTCTGACCTGACACTTAAGCAGCAAGTGCTTTGTTTTAACCTCGCTACTACAGATACAGGTTTTTTTACAATTCTCTCACCCTGCTCTCTTTTCTATGCAGCTTCTCTCTCCACTGCATTTCATTACCAGCAGGAGTCTTGTCTCTTGCCAGTATGTGGATTTCACTCTTCTGCCTTTAGCTCCATCTCTGCCTGCAAGTCTTGAATTAAGGACTCCTTCACGTTACTGAGCAGCTCACTGAGGCTAAGCAGGTGCAATACTGGTCCTGCTTGCCTGTGCTCTCCTGCCTGGGATGTATTTATTCTTACTTGTAAGCTCACAAACGTAAGCTCATTCCCTTTGCAACCTTCTTTTTTCTCCCTCTGTCCTTTTAATGCATTTTCACTGAAATTTTTGAGAAGAGAATCTTGAGAGAAGATTTAGGGGTTAGACACCTGCTTTCCATCACAAAAAACCCCAAATTAGTTTAGGTGCCCTTACAAATAGCCAGCTACAATTGACATTATCATGTTTTTTAAAGCCTTTTCATCAACCTCTCTCAAGTCCTTGTCTCCATACTCCAAGGCAGTCTGGACATATTCCTGTGTCCAAGAGGACACTGCTCTGGGATCCCATGTATGTGCTCTTCCCCGCCCACCCCCAACAGACTCCTTGTTCCTGTAATTCTCCTTAAAAAGAAAAGCTCCCATTCTTCATGTGCACAAATACATGGCTACTTTCATGGGAGTCTTTTTTTGCCCATTCATATTAGTGTTGGACCACCATGTATTCTTGAATTGGCATGAGCAGGATAATATCCATGTGGCTAATGGACTGTGTGTCCCTCTCCAAGCAATCCTTTTAGCACCTTCTCCCACTGCCATGTGCCATCTCTGTCTTAATAATCCTGCAAGTGACATAAATTACAGCAGCCCTTCTTCCAACCACTGAGTCAGTTTTTCCTCCATGCCACAAGCTGCCAGACTGTACTCCTATCATTTTTACATCTCAGTTCTTACTTCTTTTGGTTGCATTCTGAATAAACATAATCCTCAAAAAGCAAACCCAACTGTATTCTAAAATCATGCAACTGGTGTACTTTATATATAAGATATTCAGGCCTAAACTCCAGCACTCCATGGATTATTTCTGTTTCCTGCTTTCAACAGAGATACATACCATGTAGCTCAAAGCATAACTAGCACTAAATCTAAAGTCACACGAACTGCCTTCGTAAAACTTTAAGCTTATTATTGTAAATGAACTGCACTTTTTATGATAGCAACACTTCGAACATTACATCCATCATTTTGCTCAGCCTTACCCTCCTCTTTGCATTTCTCTCTCCAGAGAAGATTATCTTCAGCCAGAATTCTCCAGTAACGACACGTCTGGGCTGCCTGCAGAAGGTCCCTGGGTTCCAGGAATGACAGCACATACAGTGCCAGCTGTAAAAAAATACGAAGAAAGTGTATTTTCTGCACTGCGTTTGAAGAGAAAAGTGAAATAACTCCATTTACTATCACACATCAGAGGCTGAAATACAGAAAATTGGAACGATACATTATTAAACAATCTCTGAAACTTAACAGACTCCAGTTTATTCCTGTGGGCATGTGGAAATATAACAATCATCTTAAGTAACTAAATCCTTACAGATCATATCACAAAATGATTTTTGCATTTGCAAGAAAAGAGATGTCAGCTGAAATAATTATTACATTTTTAAAAAAATGTAATCCACATTACTTTGAATCATTAGAAGAATTATTACAGAAGTAATTATGTCTATGTTATTTTAGCTAACAATTACACCAGAAGTTATTTTGAGAGTTGAACTAAAAAGTACAGCACTCAGCCATGTGAGCAAATAGGGATGTACATTGTGATGAGTAACGTCACTCAGAAAGCCCAAATATAGAACAAGTAAATGCTACATTCACCAGAGCTCAAAACCACTCTGCAGCCATAGGAAATGCAGTGCAGGTATTACTCATTTTCTGATGAGAATGCAAACACACTCCTGGGTGGAGTTACAAGGAGCTTTATGGATTGGGATGCAGTAGGATCAAGATACGTAATAGTACAGTGTGTTACCAAAACCACATGGCAAATCCTAATGAGCACCAGAAAGGAAATATTGTTTTGTCCCTGTGACAAAACTAAAGTTTATTGGGAAAATTCAGACCTTGTCTGACTCAGCTAAGCTATACAATGACCACGATAAAGCCCCCAAAGTCTCCACATACATCTTCAAATGTACTGAAGCCTTAAACGGAGGCATGTAAAACACAATCCAAAACACAAGGACAGCTATCACTGAGGGTGTGATGACCAAGTACAGCTTTTCTGCTTGACAGCAACAATGCAGCTCCCTAGTCATGGAAAGTAAGATGCAGGAAAAGTCACAGGAAATGCACAGAGTCCCTAAAAACTCTGCAGAAAGAACAGTATTGATAAACAGAACTACTAACATGCTCACACAGTGGGGTCTTTGTCAGTAACTAATAGGATGCAGAAGCTGTCAGGGAAATCAGATCATCCACTTTTAATTCTGCTTGCCATGTATTTTGTTTAGGACTTTCAATTTAACTTTTAGCTGAAGTTATGAGATAGATAGATAGATAGATAGATAGATAGATAGATAGATAGATAGATAGATAGATAGATAGATAAGATAGATTAGATAGGTGAACAGAATCTGCCCTTCAAAGCAGCAAAGACTGAAATTTACTAAGGAAGTCTTAACTGTAGGCTGTTGACCTCAGCAGATTTTTGACCTTATTTGTGAGAAACATTTGGTAATCTAGACAAGCCAGTGACTGAGCAGGAAATAATAATTCAGCACGTCACAAGTGTTTGCATTGTGGTTGCACACACACCTTGCTTGCAAGTCATCCCCTGCAGCTCACAGGGAGCACACAGGACTCCACATTTGAGGGACCTGTGCCTTAAATGATGCGTTACATCCTGTAGGCACCCCAGGCCACAAACCTGAAGAACCTTCTTCTGTCGTTACTCAGGGAGTCAGCATTTGTGATCTAGTGTAAGGCTCTCTATTACAGGAGCAACAACTGTACTTGTCCTTTTAGACTTTCTGTCTTAATTCCCGGCACATGAAATGAGTGAAGAAGTGTTGCTTCCTAACACACAGCACATAGACCTGCATGTGGCAAAACTCAAACATGACGCAGACCCTTTCCATTTTTTACTGAATGTTCCTCAGTTGACAGCAGTTTGTTTAAATACTACTTGTCCTATCTATACAGACACAGACATTTGCTAAGCTGGTGTTAATTAAACCTATGAGCCAACTGATTCTAAAGCAGGTTATGTATGGGTAACATTTATTTTAGACTACATTTATCTAAACAGTCATCAATGGTCAACACAGCCCACAGCTGACTTTAAGATTAGCAGTGGATAAAAGACGACATCCCTTTGTCTCAGCTCATGGATCTAGTTATAAGAAAGTTTCAGGCAGCAAAGATCTGACCTTTGACTGAATTGGATTCAGGACTGCTCTCTGTTGAAGTATTAATAATACCCAATAGTAAGCAGTCTCTTGCCTTTTTCTTCACTTACACGCACAAAACCAACAAAATTTCTATGGCTGATTTCAGCAAAACTATCTATGGTTTCTTGATCTGATTTTCATAAATAAGTAATTTGAATAATTATTTCTAAAGTCTCAGCAAGAAAACAGAAGTATTTATTTCATATTAATTGTTTGACTGCATATTTTCTTGGGAGGAAAGCAAACATTTTCTGGGTTATTTGACTATTAAGTTACTGTCTTTGCATTGCAGAAAATGGTTTTGAAGCAAAGCCCTCCTGTCTACATCATCTCCTTGTTCTGGTTTGGTAATAAAATCAGTGCATTGCATCCAAGAGCACTGGAGAGAAGCACAGATGTTAATGCGGAGCGACAACCCAAGGGAGCGTGTTTTCACAGGATGCTGGCTCCGCTGGGGAAGCCTCTTCATGGAATTACTGACCCCAGCAACTCGCTCACGCCCCCACAGCTCTGTGCGTCACCCCCCGCTGCAGCCAGCACTCGGCAGCTGGGACAGCACTGCTGAGGAGCGAGGGGTGAGGGAAGAGCTGAGAGGACATGGTGGAGGCAGCTCAATGGCTTTTTTTAACTCAGTTAATTTTGGTGACAGTGACTCGGGGTTAGGAAGCAAAAATTACTTAAGCCAGTTTCACTGGTGAAGTCAGCCTGTCACAAAGCTAAGTATTACAATATTCTGGTTTCGAGCCAGGAAACCCACTAGAAATAAACAAATTAAACATTAGTAGTTTACAATGGAGTCAAGAAACCTAAGTGAGGAAGTTTTACCGCTAAGTACTGTATTTTTTCTTTGAAGAAATTGCAAAAACTGAAATTATAACATGATCTTTAGTTACAGTATAACTAGGTCACTGGTTGTACTTGAATGAGTATTGCCATGAAATCATGCAAAGAGAACTGATCTGTGAGTTACTGTTATCAATTCTCTATTAAATTTCCAGACTGAATAGATGCAGAAGTGGCAAAGTATCTTCCGTCTCTTCAAAATATAAAGTCTTGTTGCCTTCCTCTGCCTCTGATGCTTTGGGCAGCTTCTCTAGAAACATGGCAACCATGAAGAGGTGCTGCTGAACTCTTCTCCTCCCCCAGTGTCCTTTCCATTCCCCGAGAAAGTGCTTCTCTAAATACTAATCTCACGTCCTGTGTACTAAGTTAATACTTGCTGCATAAATTGATTCCAACCCTTGCAAATGCCAGCCAGCAAGGGAAGGCTGTGACACTTCCAGACTTGTGAAGACATAACAGTGTATTAAAGGAAAGAAGGGGTTTGTACATCTAAGTATTCAAAAATAGGATATATGCCAGAAAAGAGTGTCAAAGAACAGAGACATGAAACAATCTTCAGGTAATAAAACCATGGCTAACATAGCAACCAAATACAAACACCAGAATATCTTAAAAGAACTTGCTCTGTAAAGTGTTAGGAACTGAGACTTAACTCCCTAAAATCAATCAAGGTGAGAAGTACTATTTATAAGTCAACTAAAATATATTTATTCAGTAACTGCAGCAAATTGGGTTTATAATCTTGCATATCCTCCCTCATGTTCTAGTTGTGATGCCATCACACATTACTCTTGTGTGGACAGCATTTAGTTACACACATCGAAATCGAAATCTAAATCTCAGTTTCACTTTAACTGGATATAACATGATCTGATTTTCAGTGAAGGATTTACTGTAAGATGTCTGCTTAATTACAGTTTGGCTTTATCCTAAGTAAGAAGTGCTTTTCTGGGTTTACTTTTGGTTTATTTGGTAGAGATTTTAGGGTTCCATTTGTCTAAAATAAATTCAAAAATAACATTAAGAAAACACTCACCACTTAGAGCATTAAAAATAATGCTTACACTTACAGAATAATGTGCAGAGAGATCTTACATCCAGAGGAAATTTTTGTGTGTGTGTGTGCCCTAACAGAATTAGTTCTAAAAAAAAAAAAAAGCACAGTTGGCCCAATTAAGATACAGAGATATTTTTGGAGCTATTGGGATTTTGTTTAAAGGGGTCATCAGTATTTCCAAGTATCTAAATGCTATCGAGAGATAGAGGTCTGTCAGTCTGAAATTACAGCAGCCATGTTATGGCAGTGTTCCAAACTGCCAACCTCTAACACGAGTTTGCATCACTACGCTGGCAAAATTAGCTCAGAAGTTTTCTAAAGATGGCAGCCAATGCCCTGCATAATCCAGTAGTATCCTGTAATTCTCACCTCTTTTGGGAGCAAGGAAATGAAGTCTCTTTGAAACTGGGGCTCTATCACTTGCATCATGTGTTTCACTTGTGTTGGTTCACAACTATCAATGAGTTCATCTAAAGCAAGTAACTTCTCTGGTCCGCTCCAGCTCTGCAAGGGAAGAAGAAGAAAGGAACAGTGAGCTTGGTTTAACAAACTGGTTTGGTTTATATCAGTAAGTGCCACTGCTTTACCAATAAGGCAAATTAAGTTTCCTCATCGAACTATATACAAGCATATAAAAAGCCAGGAGATAAATGCTCATGCTAATGACACAAAAATGAGGAGTTAATCAACACAAAATATTCAGAATTACTACACTAATTCATAAGCTAAGAAAAGATTTGTTATACGCACACATAGAGATTGGCAATTAAATAGATAATAATATTTAATAATAATAATTAAATTAATTAAGCTTCTTTTGAATTTGATGAAATCTACACACACGTTACAGACAACAGAGGGGTTGCAATAGAATGAACTCCCTTTCTCTATTGTGCATTCAAGTGAGATGATAGCTTTTAACCTTCGTGTTTCATCTGGTAGACCAAAATCTTGAAATGAGAGGAAAGTAAAAAACTTTCTCTAGAAGTACATTAGCTTCCTGTGTGCTTATGACTACAGTATGTCCCTAAACGACAATGTTGTAATTTCAGAATCTTGGCTATAAACCAATGCATATTTTGTAAGTATCAATTTACACTTGAATAAACAGGGAATTTTGATTGGTAATTTTCTTACTCCACATTTTTACTAAGGGGCACTATAAAATTTGAAGATTTTAATAAGACACTCAATTGGGAGTGTAGCAGATTAGGAGCATCATTTGTAGAAAAAAAATAATAACTTAATACAGTGCAGACCCAAAAATCATGTCTTAAACTCATCTATGCTCATCAAAGTGCTTTGATTTGTTATGTGAAAACAATTTAAAGAAAAAAAAATTTACAGGAAAAACCAACAGCCACTGCTAGCTGATTTAGCAACAGAATTAGAGCACAAATAAAGCCTTAGAGGGAAAATGAGACATCACAGTTTTTGAGAGCAGATTCACATTCCTATTCTCGAATGTCTTCTAGAGTGACATTTACAAGTAAATTAGCAAATACAAATGATATTACAGTTATGGTAAGAGGCTAACTAAAATCTTAAAAGGCAAGACACCTTACAATTAAGATTTCTGTATTAATCTGCCATGTATCTCAGGACCTTTACTATTCATGCTCTAATTTCTGTTCCCTAGATTTGACTCTGACAGTTCACTCCAGTCTCCACAATACTACAATGTTTGTGTACTGTGCAGTTTCTGCAGAACAATGAGGCAAGTGAAGAAAGTGGTGGAATTTCTGAAAGTGAGTGCAAAGCAGATAAATACCCAACTTTACTCGATGTAGAACGATCACTGTGCTGCATCATTTCTCCCTAATTAAAACATCAAAATACTGGAAATGTCAGTAGAAGTATCATTTACCCAAAGGATGACCCAGGGGACTTTCAGGTGACCCCAGTCCATCAGGGCAGTGAAGGCGGCTCTGAGCTGCCACGTTTACAGAGTGAGCACCGGGCTCAGCCCACTGCCACACTCTTGCCCTGCAGCAAAGGTGTGCCAGGTACTGGACAGCCTGCCCTCATGGAGGAGGAAATTCCTGACCTGAGCCTTTCCACACACTGTGGGCAATTGGTAAAATGGTTTAAGCTGGCAAGAAAACATTCCCCATCCACCTGTGTGTATGCAGACTGTCACCACAGGAGATGAGGATTTCCACGTCTCATACCCAATACCTCAGAGTATTAAAAAGAAACAAGAATGTCTCAGTCAAAGTTGCAGCAGTGCTGTTGTAAACAGCTTTTTTTATAAATTTCTTTCAATAGAAACATTTGCATCACAGAGCAGTTCTCCATAAATCACACACTGGAGAACTGTTTATCTTACCAACTTTCCAACTGTTGTTTGTTTCATTAACCCACATCTTAGCTGGTGTTAGGTACAAACGTTTGCAGTCTTTAATCTCATCTGTCAGCTGTGTTTGAATTTAGGAGAATTAAAAAGAGGGAAAGTAATACCTGTGCTACTTCTTTATAATATAAATTTCCAAGGTCAGTCTACTCTTAATTTATAAGCAGCTACATTTACTAAATTAGAACAACTCTACCTGAAGAGCATTGTTTGCTGCTGTGGCAAATGTTGCTAGCAGTTACCAACATGTTATTGATTAATAATGTGACTATATGTATCTTAATCTGTAACTCTCTTACACTTAGTTGTTTTTTAAAATTTAATACAGATCTGGACAGAAAAGGGAAAAGATTCAAGAATGGGAAGGAGTTGCTAATGACTAAAAGCAGCACCGTCTTTTATCTGTCCATCATCATTAGGGGATGGGTACAGGCAGCTTCCTACAGTTCTTTTCAAACAATCAACTGCTACAAAATGTTGTCTCTAGGACATTGTCCCCTCAGACGTTCACTTAAGCAAACAAACCTCCAGCTACAGTTGGTAAGGGGTCTCTGAGGGAAATGTCTGGCATGGAAAATTGGGAGGAAGCCTTGCCAGATGAACATAACTGTTTGCATTAATGAAGACAAGACTAGTAATTCTGTTTCTGGGCCCTGTAGCTCGATCTATTTGCAAGACAACTGCACGTAGCTCATTAGGCAAAAAGAATAAGGAGTAACTTTGTGGCTCTGATGAAAAACAACAATGAACAACAATGAACAAATGTTGCAGGAGAGAAAGAAAAAGTAACTGTGTGTCAAACAGTTTGCCAACTTTCAAACCTTGTAGATGACCAGAGACTTTGGAGACAGGTGGCATCGTGACCAGACACCTTGGATTTCTACCAGACAATTCCCTTTCAGATTGAAGATCCTTGTAAAGAATATACATTATCTTTAAAATGCGTTTCCTTGTCTTTCTTGGCTTTCCTTGTCTTCAAAACTGGAGTTTAATGTAAAATTAAACTAAAGGTTTTATTATGGGCAGGGGCTCCCCTAGAAAAGGTAACTCTAGGATTCATTCACATAGCCCTTGGGAAGCCAGCAGGGCCTACTGATGCTGCTCTTTGAATGACTTCAGAATCCTGAAGAGACACACCCCCTCTTTCCTCCCATTTCCTCAGAGATGTGTTGATTTGTCAGCTGAGGCCTTTTGGCTGTTCATACCATTTCCTCACCCAGTAATGCAGCTGCTGCAACGATGGCACTACCTACATGAAAACTATCCCTTCTTTTCCCCCTTTGCTGCAGTGTGCAAATGTCTTCCCCTTCCTACAATCAATATAAACAACGTCTTTGCTGCTTCTACAACTTCCACCTCACACCTGCTATCTGACCTGCCACCCAGTTTTTTATCATCATCTATTTCTGCACCTCTCCTCTTCCATGACCTGCACTTTCCTATTGCTCAGCCCTCATCTGATACCTTCAATTTGTACAATTACAGCTTATAGCAATTATATCCTTTTGCTATAATTGGTATATTAAGGACAATCTATTTTAAAGGGTTTAACTTCAGGGTGCTGTCCTCCATTACTAAGTTCTGTTAATGGAGGCCTGTCATTACTGAGACCTGCAGAAGGGCTCTTCCTGGAGCCTGCTTCTGTCCAGCTCTTGGATCAGTTATCAAAAACCCTGCCATCCCCCACCTCCAGGGTATCTCAGTCTGGATAAAAATAGCACCTAACCACTGAAAGAGACACCACCTACATCAGCAAGTAGTGTGTCACACCAGGAGGGATTCAGGAGCAGCTGGTGCTGAAGTCCCCTCATTAACCCGTATCAGAGTCCCTGTCCCCAGCCTGGTCCCCTGGGATGAACATTTGCAGCACATGTGATGGACCTTGTCTAGAGGAGCTGTGACTGCTTCAGACCCTACATCCCTGCTAGAGGTTGGTTAAGGTGGAGTGTCTCCTGAAACCAGTTGAATTGCCATGTAACAAAACTGCCATGAGAGCCAAACCAACGGGAAATAAGCAGGGAGGAGCAGGAGACCTGCTGTAAGTCTGCATTACTCCCCTGAAACAAACCAGTAGTGGTGGTACAGCCAAGAGGAGCAGGAAGCTGCAGGGCAGATCTCCCCAAAGCTGTGTGTAGGGGTTGCACAGACCCTTGACCCAGTCCCAGCACAAGACACAGAGCAGAAAATGCTGCAATGCTGGTTATGATACAGTCTTTACTGCCTGCTTCACATGAGAGTTGGACTACTCAGTTGTACATGTATTCATTCCTGAGCATCTCTGGAAGAATGAAAAATGGAGAATGGTAAGTCATCTGAATTTAGGTGGCTAAGCCAACCATTTCTGTTAAAAAAAAAAAAAGGAACAGTGCTCTTGCCAGCTAGATATGGCAAAAGCATTTTGGACACTATCTAAACTGCTGTGAAAAAAATGCTTCCAATTTTAGGTAAAATGATAGCATTCACTAGTTATTCAAAGTGATTGCCTATATTAGTGTGTATGGAACAACTTTTCAAAATCAATTTTCCATGAAAATGCAATTTTTAAATAAATTATTTAAATAAAAAAACCCAACACCCTAAGTGCATGAAGTAGGAAGAATGGAGAGCTTAGTAGTCTTTAAAGCAAATACCAACTCTGACTGAACTTAGCATCCAGCTGACTTTTTTTTCCTTATAGCAAGGAAGTTGGCAAATTAAAACTTCTTGCAAACGAAGAAATTTTGTAAAGATACACTTGAGCACTGGGTTTTAGAAACTCTTAAGAGTGAATTTTAAGAAGACCTGAAGTCAAGAGTCACTGCAAACCAGAAAAAAATGGATAGGCCTTTAAGAAATTAACTGGTTTGAATCTAATAAAATGTCTTTCTATTTTTCTTTCCAGACTTCATTGAAATCCATAAACTTTATTTTTAAAGGGAAAGTGCCACTACAAAAGTGTTTCTCCCTTCTGCATAATTTTGCTACTTTCAAAATAAAAGGCTTAGATCAACTATAAAATATAACAATCGGAAGTACATATTAAAAGTAAATTTAAAAGAATCCTTATAGACCTTCTTAAGTTTTCTTAATATTTGCAGAGTGGTCTTGATTTTATCTGAAAAGATAACATAGGAGAAGGACTGAAGGCTAACATACAGGTGAGAGTCCTCCAAATAACTGAGTATCACTGGTCACTGCCAGCTTCTATGCCAAAGAACAGTTTTACCTGAAACAGTACATATGTCTAACATGTCTCTAGAAATTCAGCTTTTAAATTAATTGGAAATATATTTTTATATAAAACAAGAGTGCTATTAAGCTGGTCTAGCAAGTACACAGTACACGAAAAAAGCTCCCTCATTCCTGTTTCTCTACAGGAAAAACTTTTTATTGCAAGAATGATGCTGCATGTGCCATTTAATCCTGCCCTTGGGGCAGAGCTACCTCCCCTATGAATGTGCTTTTATCATTTGGCTGTTTAAGTCTTGTCCCTTTCATGAAAGTCATGTGGAAAATAAGCACATAGAAAATGAGGAGGCAAGCAGATGTAACACTGAGATAGAGGTACATGAGTCTGGAAGCTTTTCATTCTAAAGTAAGGGACTCCCTTTTGTGAATACAATAAAAACTACCAGTGACAGACGTGATCAATAAGTGCTGCTCAATGATCTCCAGTTAGAAGAGAGAGGCCTCCCTCTCTCTCTCTCAATAGTATAGATCAACATTTAGGCATTTAGCACTGCAAGTAAGTATTTTGACAAGCCAAATGTATCTAAATATATATGTATTAAAGCATGTTTTCTGCATTACACATTGTACACATTTGTCTACACAGGCAAAATTTTCATGGGCTTACAGACTACTTATCCTAACCAAACAGCAGACAGCATTGCTCTTACTGTCATGTGCCTGCACTACTCTCTCAAACACCTCAGTCCTTTATCTTTTTCAAAAACATGTAGCTATCACTATCAATCTTATGTAAAAATACATGTTACGCATCGTCGATAGCGAAACAGCTTTTCTTAGTATCAATGTTTTAACATTACAAAATGTTAAAATACAATGTGGTATTACATTACCATATATGTGCATAGTACCATTCAAATCTGATTCTTAAGGGTTAAAAAGACATATTTCTATGAACAGTCTCAAAAAAGATACACTATAGTAATTAAATGTGAATATTTTTAAGAAATTGAATGATGTGTACAAGAATCTTAATTTCAAGCTTCCACCAGTTTAAGCAGATCATAAATGTGTAAAAATAAAGAGGAAAGGTTCTACATTATTATTTTAATGTTCAGAACTGACAGTGATTGAGATCAATGGTATTATGTGGCAGCATGAATCAAGCCAAAAGCATGCTTCTGCCTGCAAAATTGTATGCTAGCTACCTGTATCTACAATATTGTTCTTCTATCTTTGCCTGTTACAGTAATTGAAACAATGCCTGTAGTTGTTAGTTGCTCCTTTTCAAAATGCTGTTAGAAGGAACGGTTTATTAATCAAGGTAAGAAGACATAATATTTCCATTTTTCAAATCAATGACTAAGACTCATCCCTGCTTCTTAAAAATACAGAGCAAAATGTACAGTTAAGATTTCCATGGTACAGGTTGTGAACCAGAACCAGAGGCCTGCCCCAAACTGTGCTTGTATTAACATACACAAAATTGGCTCAGGTGCTCCCTGGCTGGTGTCCAGGTATATTTCGACCTGTGCAAGTGGTTCATAGCACTGTCCTTCATATCTTTTCTTTTGTCCAGTTAAGTTATTTTCAGGCATTGCTGAAAGTACTTTAAAAGATACAAAAAACCTCATCCCTCCCTCCCTCCCTTCAGCTGTGTACACATGTTCTGAATGACATGTTCAGTACACAGAGACCAGTAAAAATACACATTGAGTTTCCTTTCAATCTATTTTTGATAAACTTTTCCTTCTATTCTTAGAAGACACCAGACTTGTGACAAATCTAGTGCTATAACTGCACTGAAGCAAACCATGCACCAAAGCTTCCTAGTCTCAAGTGAAAATGGCTTGAGGCCATGGAGGTAGCCACGACACATTGGACAGATCTTGCAGAAAATGTGAAAGCATTAAACAGGAAGGGTTATACTATTAAGAAACTAGTGAAAGCTGTTATTTTTTATCAATCTCTACAGTAACTTGCTGAAGCAGGGATCAACTGTTCCTTAAAGTTGATGCCCACTTGTTATTGCAAGAGAAGAAAAAATCAATGGCAGAGACATCCTGGGATGTACAAGGGGGACCAACTCTATGGAAACACTCCTTTCCATGAACCATGGAGGCAGAGTTGCTCCAGATGTTTATCTCAGTCAGCATGGTTACCTGAAACATTTTCAGCCATTCCTGAAGGCCCGACGGTGGCTGCACGGATGTGATGCGGCGCCGCTGCTGTCCCTGGCCATTGGCTGCCCGCAGGTCCCCAAACGTCGTCGGTGTGGCAGAACATGGCACCAGCCCTGTGGTACTACGGTACAAATGGAAAGTGACACCCATGTGTAAAACATCAAGGAAAATTCACAAGTCTATTGCAGAACAAAAAAATCTAGTGCATTATTTGTGACTATTACTTAAACTCTTTAGCTTCATGCAAAAGCATTAACATGAAGAATTGTTCTGCTGGTCACTCAAGAGGTCAGTCCCTCACTTGGATAAATCTGCCTGCTTCTACCACTGCAGTGCTAGCCCTCCAGCTAGGGGAGAAACAGGCATCACATTTCAAGGCTGAAAAATTATCACTCTGTTAGATGGCCAGCAACTTATGTGTAAAGATGCAGGTTTACATATTCCTTTCCTTCTGGGCTACACTGGTACCTTCTGACTGGGGACGTAGGAAGCCACATCTCAGAGTCCCACCTGTATGTGAAATGTGCTAGTGCTGCTTCATCTCCAAACAGAAAGGAAAAAAATATCTATTTTTAGGTTTTAATATATTTTGTTGACAAAGAGCTAGTAATATCAAGCAGTTTTAGTGGCTTAGTGGTCTGGACTTGGGCTTTGAAACACTCTATACAGTCTTTCAAAGTTTGTGTGTTGATGGAATGACACAGGAATTAGTGTGAAGTGAAAAGGGAAAAGAAGCCAAAGGTGCTCTCTGAATCACCGTTTGATTTTTTCACTCTGACATGTTAAAAACCAGCTCATTCATATGGAATGGAGCTTTTAAAAGAGCTTGGATTAAGCTACTATTGTGGGAGTCTGAAGAAATATAGCTGACTGTGTTTTCTGGTTTGGGGTTTTTTTGTTTGGTTTGGTTGGGGTTTTTTTTCAGGTTTGGGTTTTCTTACATAATGTAAAGTACTTCGTTCACAGAATATCAAAGCTGTATTACCTAGTAGGAAATACGGAACCCCAGTAGTATTTGCACAAGTATGAACAGTGTGAGACTCCAAAAAACCCTCTGCTTTTTTGTAGGATAAACCCAGCTTTTTAGTAGGCGTGAGCTTAGGGGGTTTACTGATTTTTCAGTGGCTACAGGAATAGCTTTAAATGATGCAAGGCAAGTTCATTTTAATATTTACCTCATTATGCTCTACAAATATTTCACTCTACTCTTCCTTGTTCTGAAGGACAATCATAGCATGTCCTAACATTTACCCAAACTGGTCAAGAAAAGTAAAGATTGGTTTGAGCAGGCCTATTTTTAACTGTTCATTTTGCTGAGTAATAACAGAAACAGAAGCTGGTATAAAAATACTGTTTCAGAGATGAAGGATCCTCTTAATGGCATTTGTTTACTGGCTTTACCTGTTATATGCAAACAAAGTTCATCAGCTGGTCAATTTTAGAGTGCCTGATCCTAGGGAAAATGGAAACAAGCAAGCACAAGAACTGCATCATTTGCCTACGAATTATTTAGATAAAACCAAATCAAAGAGCTTAAGAGAGGAACAGCAGATGTTATTTAAGGATTCGTTTATGCCAATAACTACTCTAAATCCATGCAATGTCAGTTAAAAGTATTTTTAAAATAAAATGTGATTTTACAGCTTACTCATTCTAAACACCTGCATAGAGATCCAGCACAAGGCCTATTATCATTCAAGGTCCAAAATAAGGCACTTGAAATTAGCTTTTACTGGTTCTGAGCAGTATGCAGCCTTGAACTTGTCCCAGTAGAACAGTTACGCTTTACTTTCTTCTGCTGTAAACTGGCTCTCAGTCAAAAACAGTTATTCAAAACAGGATCTAAAAGCTTCTTTCCTTTGACCTGAGATTAAACCACAAGATACTTGTTCATGCTTCATTTTTTCTCTATGTTTTCATTCCCCTGAAACAACGAGTCAGGTCTCTGTGGAAGCTGGACAAGTCCAGCAGTTCCTCTGAATCTGACAGGCACACTCGACAAAAAAGTGTACTTTCTTTGTTGCTGAACTGCTTACTCTTCTGGGAGCACAGAGAACAGTGTGTCACCCAAAGAAACGGTGGCCAACAGGAGAGTCCTTCCATTAGACTGACTCAGAAATCAGAAGATACCACCTTGAGACCTGGGGGGACGTGGAAGCTGCAACAAGTGCCTCTCAGCAACAACACATCGCCTCCTTCACTCCGCTGCACCATTTACACATCTGAAAAGCAACCCTAGGACCTGCTGCCTAACTTTTCACTCATCACCTGATAAATCTCTTAAAGGAAGAGAAATAAAATATAAACTACTTTGAAAGAGCCATCAGTGACTGAACACAACTGTAGCGTGTTCAAAAGAAGCACTATTTCCAGAGAGCCTTGGGAGGCAAATGCAACACTTATGGGACGATGCTTATTGCGGGGAAAAAACGTAAAATAGCGTAAATTCAAACAGGATGGGAAGCAGTGTGACATCCAAGCACAATTGTTATGGCAACTACATCGTAAGAATGCAGTTGTAAGGTGTGCATGCACGGCCCTGCTCCACCACTGCTGCTCATGGCTTGGAGTGCTTTACCCCACAGCAGATATTTGTGCTTCCTGGTACCATACAGGAGTAGCAAGGAAGAGGACCAGAACCCGTAATACTTTCACATTGTGGGTAACAAGTACACGTGTGTTCCTGTTCAGATCAGATGGTCTGCTCTGCCTACATAAATTTCCATTCTCTCATTCCTGTTACCATAGCAAAGTGACACATTCGATCACAATTTTAATAGTCTTAGGGTTTATTATTATGTCCCTTTTTAAAATCTGATTGATTTTATTCCCAAGAATGCTCCAGCCCTCAAGAAGTCTCTTAAATAAATGGGCATGCTATATTTAGAATGAAACACAAACCTCAACTGAAGAAATGCAAGTCTGGCTACTTCATTAAAACTCATTTTCAGTTCACGTAATTTAAATTAGCAAAGCAATATACAAATGCTGATACCACCTCTTCTTTGCTTTACAGTGCTTTAACATTAAGAGGAGCTTAATTAATCACGCTCAGCAATTGGAAAGGCAGGATATACGCAGGAATCAGGATCCAGTGGTCTGTCATTGCATTTAATTACCTTGTGTATTCTGAGACTTTGCAGGGTTTCTTTCCCAGAGAGAAAGAACGGACCTCGGTGCCATGGTCCAACTTTCTCTTCATCTGCAAGGTGAGGGAAAAAGAGTAACAACACGGATTTAGTTACACGATCAACCTTACTTAGGTGTACTTCTGTAAAATTAACACATTTTTACCTTCTACTTTTATACCAAATTTCAAAAATTTGACACTCATGAAATGACTTAAAGCAACATTTTATTTTCTAAATTCAACAATATTTGATACATGTTTTATAGGGTGCATGTATATATTATTGCTCTTTTAGCGTCCAAAAGCTACTGGAATTACAGTCTTTTAATTTCCAGATTTCAAATGTGAAAAAGTGTGCAGAACTGTGTTAGTTTATTTACTAAACTGTTCCCTCTCTGTCCTCCTGTGAGAGGAGGGAAGGAACAAAACCAAAGTCCTTGATTCTTTGTGTTCAGGTTCATTACTATGTCTCTCATTGAAATGGTTAAATTTTAGGTAGCCTGTCTGCATTATAAACCATATTTATTTTAGGGTCTTGGAAAAAAAAAAAAAAGACTGTATCTTTTCTTTTGTCTTTACTTTTGTTTTAAGGTTGTACCCTGAAAACATTTATAAATCTGCAGTAAAACTGACTGACAGATTAACCGGTATTTTTCCAAGAAGGGTAAGGATGAAAAATGCTGCACCCCAGTCTCAAATGTCACCCGCAATTAGATATGATCAAAACCAAATAATGAGCAGGGCAGCTGCTAAAAGGGGAAGCCAGACTGCAAAAATTACCAAAGAGGTGGAAACCAATGAAAGCCATATTTATCCAGGCAGACAAGTAGAGATTACTTTCTACATATTTGGGTAATCTTTAACCACAGACTTTTGGACTAAATGAGACATACGTGTGCCAAATGTAACTTCTGAGTTTTTGTTGGTTTTCCTTTTTTTTTTTTTTTTTTTGTGAGATGTGATATACCACAACAGTTTAGCCAGCTGAAGAATGTTTACTGCTGTTTACAACTGTGAACTGCAAAATACATAAACTACTTGTATTACATTTCACACTTTAGTATAACCATTTGCTTCCTTTTTCCAAAATTTCATGTTTGAGATACAGTTTAAAAGTTGGCATCTTTCTTACACAACTGATTTGATCTTTTTAAATGTTGTATTATAAAATATTTATTTAACCATTTACTGTATCAGTCTGCCTACCTAAAACAAAACACCGCAAACCCAACAGCATTCTCTAAAGCTTATGGTCCATATACTTTTGTTGTGATGTTGGTTTTTATACTTTTAAAATACCCTTATGGCTCTGCCTAAAAACAGCCACTGAAGGTCTTGTGTTCTGCTTCACTAGTGATCACACAGGAAAGCCAAGGCTCATTTTTATGGGAAGAGCTACAATACAAGCAGCAGAGCTTGCCTTGTAGCTGTGTTTTCTTGCCCATGCCTCACATGGGACACTCCGCAGCATTTCACCAGACAAGCATTGAGCCAGAACCGCCCTGAATGCTGCCGAATCACCAGCCTCACCCTCGCTGCCTCCCCACGCCCCGGGAGGAGCAGCCCCCGGTGCTCCCCCCAAGAAAACCAGTTGTAAGGATCACTGAAAAATAATGGATACCATCTTTCATGGCTGTGCTAGATGGGTGAGCCATCAAAATTACCGGAAGCATAAGTAAGATGTTTGAGAACAAATTTCAGTATTTGATGATAGACTTTTCAGAAAGGATTTTTCTTGTTCAAGGAAAATTTTTATTTCCAGCTTGCCTTTCTGAGAGGCTATCATCACCATCGTATTTCTCTTCTGCTTCTCGTAAGAGTGAGATACAGTTTTGCAAAAGCATACCTTCAAAATAAAAAGTAGGAAGCCTACAGCAGAATAATCAACTCTGGTGATTTATTCTTTTGCCTTAGTGAGGAAAACAACATGCATTATGTTGCCTAATAATGATTTCACCTGTTTCTTGTGGCTGGGTTTTTTTTCAGGTATTTTAGGCAACTTTGCCATGGGGTCCACCACACAGACCGACTTTCAGTATCTCAGAAGGTGCTAAGTAAATACAGGGTCAAAAATGCCGTTTATCATATGAAGAAGATAAAACTTTCTCTACAGCAGAGAGGTCTAGTGACAAGATTCAGACATCAGTAAGGTCTCTGTGTAACCAAAAAACAGAAACCGTCGAGCAAACATCCCCCTAAACATTCAATTTGTCACTAGGAAAACACAACTCCTTTAGACAACGTTTATTTATCAAAACAACCGAAACTACAGTATATAAAAGAAAAATTTAAAATATTTTAGAAAATGAAAAGAAGGGGCAGCAAGCTGCATTCCGCATCACCGCCCGCCACCCAGCGCTGGCAGCGCTCCCCGGCAGCGCACTGACTGCAGCTACGGCCGGG
>VZTJ01004171.1:1911637-1974371 GCA_013397795.1 Orthonyx spaldingii | reverse complement strand
TTTTTTTTTTTTTTTTTAGTTGGAGAAACATTTTTGAGTGGAGAGACCACAGGATGGTCTGGCTGTGGTAATGGCAAGTCAGCATTTTGAAAAAACACTGGTGCTTAAACCAGGGAATGCAAAAACCATAATTGGCGTTTCACATACACACATATGTGTGTCAGGAACATAATGTGTGCAGAAGGAACTGTGGGGCAATATGGTTTGGTATCTCCATTAATATTGGTAAATGCATCATTCAAGACAGTGCCAGAAGGGATTCTGTGTACTCTGCACATTTAGGAGACGCTTAGCAGACTGACTCCTTTAGAAACATTTCAGAGGGATTTTTGTGTGTTGTCTAATAGGATTGCGGGGTTTTTTCTATCCAGGAAACCAAACATCCTAATCAGGAGGGCCCAAATCCTGAGCTGCGCAGGATTTTCCCTGGACACAGTGAAGATGACCTGGGAAGAACGGTCATGCTTAGTTGTTTTTCCCTTTCTCAAATTTGGACCCACTTAGGCTTCAAACACTCCCCTTCTGCTTGGTAATCTAGTTTGGGCAGCTGCAGCAGCCAACACTTTGTCTTCTACATTCGACCTATTCATCCAACTACATACTTCATTTAATTTGCCAAATGCTCCCATTCAGGCAAGAATCTGGCCCCACAGAGAGGTACTTCTGCCATCTGCTTTAGACATTTAACTACAGCTTAGCTTAGGACACCTACATTTAAAAGCCTAAGTTCCCATTCAGTCAATGAGAAAGGCACATACTGGAGTCCAAAATGTGTAAGGTCTCAGAAAAGGAGAAAAATATTCCATACGATAGCAAGTGTTTAACATGTTTCAAAGTAATTCAGGGTGGGCCTTTCCACCACAAAAAGGAACTGCTATCATTGTCAGATCTTTTTCTTTTTGAACTGTTATGAAATTAAACAAATGACCCACTGGGATCATAGAAATCCTGTGTTCTCACAGTTTCTCCTGGTTCAATTCGAGCTAGGCAGCAGCCTTACAGGCTACAGATTTGAGATTTATTAGTGTGCATCCTAGGTGCTGAGCTGGAACTATTTTATGGGTAAACTCCAGATCTGTGGGCAGGGTGAAACAAAGGTTTAGCATACTCCCCAGTTAAGGAATACTGGTATTTGGCTAACAAAGTTCAAGGGTACAGTGTACGGTGCACCTATCACACAGATATAATTGTAGAATATACCATTAGTATTGATGCAGCACAACAGACTTGAAGAAATGAACTTAGGTGCACCAGTTTTTGACCAACAGCTGCTACATTCCAACTATGAGGGGAGAACAAAAGCAACTTGGCTCCCTGGAAGCAGTTCAGATAGAGAAATTTCTGCTCAATTTATTTATAATGCCTGCAGCAAGCTTAGAAAGGTTCAGTCCTGCATGTTTGCCTGAACACAGTTACAGGAAGAAATTTACACTTATGATCTTGTGCAGTTCAAGTGTAGCACAAGCAATTCTGGACATTGCAATTGTGTACTGATCAGCAGCTTAATGATAAATGACATATTTTTGTATTATTGATGAACTTCAGGTTTGGGAGGGAGTAGTGAAAGCAACAGTAACTCTGTTATGGGAGGAAGGACACAGAGAGGCATTACATTAAGTTGCATGAAGTCTTCCAAAGCTTACTTAAGTGGAGTGGAGAATACGTATTATGGAGTATGATAGGTAATACCGAACTGTTTCACTAACTGCATAATGTTTCTTGGCAAAGCATTTTGAAGACTGCTTTCAAAATGAAATTCCTTACACATGATTATCCGTGATTTCCATGCAAAGTAAGGTACTGTAGTCAAACAAAATTGTAAAAAGATTTGAAGCTTTGTTTTTGCAGGGAAGGGAAAGGCATCAGCAGCAACTGCAAAAAATCAATTAATATTTATTTATAAATCCTGATCCTATTAGAATAGTATGAACTTTGATTACAAATACCATTTTAAAGGTAGATATCTGTAACAGAGATTTCTCATAAACCACTTTCTTCAAACATTTGTCTTTAAAAAATAGAGCTCTAAACACATTGTGATAGAATTCAAAGGGTGTGCTAGTTAATGGCTGTAAAAATAGCTTTGAAAAGGATTTGAACATGAAGTGTGTATAACAGACTTCAGCATTGGATACTGAGAATAAACTTCAAATTATGTTTTAAGAGCAGGGAGATTTCACAGACAGGCTTAATGCAATATAGCATCACTGTGTCTCCAGCAAAGCAGAACTCCCCTCTGAAGGTCACACATCCTGTCCTCTTTGCTGCTTCCCTGTAGTTGGGCACAGAACTTGCAACATATGCTTCGATGCTTAGGTTATTTTAAAGGAGCCCAGCCAAAGCTGTCATACGCCCATTAATGAAGGGAACAGATCCATGCACTCCTTCTTGGTGATAACACCAGCTTAAAGATGTCCCAGTCTCACCTGCTCATTCCCATCCCCAAATGGCTCTTGCCCTTATTTCTGCAGGAATAAACATCTGTAGAACCACTCTGTGAACCAGATTCATTAACTGATGCAGGGCGAAAAGAGATGGGCTTAAGCTTTTACCCTTGAGATTTTCTTTTTCCTTTCTTTTAGAACTAGTTACTAGTTTAAATTTCCACTGTGCTTTCACAAACAACTGAGCCAGCAGAAGCAAATGAGCAATTCACAGGCAGGGAACAAACTCCTTGAGCCAGCTACACCACTGAGAAAGAGGTATGAGGAACTATGACCTGAGTGTCCCATGCAGAGAGGATAAGCCTATTATTTACACCTAGAGGCATCACTCTCTCAGCTATAGTTTCATGTGCATTTAAGCCAGCACAGCCAGTGGGAAGAAGAAAAAAACCAAACACTTCCTGCACTTGTGGCTGCCCTTGGCCATTCATTTCTATGCTTGCATCACCTTCTCAGGTGTGTCACCACAGCCTTCATTGTATGGCTCTGTGGTCAACCATGGTGGCAGCTGACCTTGGGTCACCTTTTTGCTCAGCTATTTTCCAGCCAGGCCGGATTCCTCATCTCCCTCACTGCACAGCCACACACAGGTCTGTGCCTGCATAACAAGAGGTACAAGTTGCTCTCCCTTTTTAACCTCCCCAAGCCCCCAGAAGAGCTACCTTACCTTGAATACTTCCAAAACTACAGCCTGAGATGAAAAGACAAGGAACTGGGGGGTTCAGACTTTGTCCTCCCAACCTAGAGGATTGCATTATTACCGGAACAACTTATTTGCATTGAAAAATATACTTGAGTCTGTGACAAATGGAAATGGACACTCAAAGATTTACCACAAAAAAAGCACAACAAGGTGAATCACAGGCAGGGGGTATAATGCCAACCTTCTTTAAACATGTCATGTTGTAACTCCAGGAAGCTTGTGTCATTAGAATTCTATATTATTTCACTGAATAAAACCAACAAAACCAGAACATTTTTCTTCCCAAAGCATTTTTCTTCTTGTTAAAGAAAAAGATAAATTAAAACAAAATATCAGTGCAGCTAAGCTTCCTGTTGCTTTTCATTCCCTGTGACAGTAACCACATGCAAGTTTCCTACACAGAAATGTATGGTTTGTTTTAAAACTAGCAATATTATAATATAATAAACATTTTTTCCCTAGTGCATATTCATAAGGAGCAGAGTTAAGGTTTATAATGCAACCTGCACTTTCACATCCTTCACTGCTTTCTGTGCAACAGGAACATTATGAGTTGCTTTTTTTGAGTTTTGTTTTTACATAGTACTGTAAAATTATTCATTTTTTAAAGCAAGAAGAAAGTATTGCATACAATACATCTTGCAAAACATTCACTAATGGCAGCAGATCTTCATAAGAACTGCGTCTCCATTCATTGTGCTCCTATTAAAGTTAACTGTAATCTATTTATTATATCATTAAACTTAATATATTGTAAGATGAATTCTATTTATAGATGCAGTAATAGCTGTGCTAATCACTCAAGTTCACATTGAACCAGGCTGTGCTTCTGAACCACAGCAGCAGTTGCTTCAGAGACCAAAGCACATTCCTAAATTTCCTGAAGAGATGACCTTGCTTGTTACACACTGGACAAGCCCGAGTGGCCCCGCAGAGCAGCTCCTGCAAGCTGCTGGCTCCCACACTTGCACTGTGGAGGAAGCTGGCACCATGCATCCCTTCCACTTTCCTCCCTTGGCCCACTCTTCTCCTAGATATCCTTACACACCACTGAAGTCAAGGCCAGTGGCTGCCACACCATGCCAGCAGCCACCTGGGCACAGGGTGTTCAGCTGGCACAATATGAAGATAGCAGTCCCTGCCGGGGCTCCTTTTTGAATAATTTTACCTTATATTCCTATTATAGTACTTTCACAGATTCCACATGTGATAATAGTCCATAAAGTTAGAAAACCATGACTAGAGACTGTTCTTACGCACACAAAGCACAAGCCCTCCTTACTGATCAACAGATGATAAACACAATACCAAAAAAAAATTAATAGGGATTAGTTCCTTTTTTCAAGATTTCAACCAGAGAGTTATTTTGTTTATATTGACAAGAATGTTTCCAAATTGGAGAAGTGTGCATTTCTGCCTTTGAACACCAACGTTCAAACTGTTTTCACTCAAATATAAGCAGGTTGGCAAATCACCTTTGTACAGAAAAAAAAAAGTGTGTTTAGACTTGGAAGGCTTACCAAAAATGTCTGTCCTTTGCACTGAATAAAAATAGAGGACTGGTATCTTCTACTGTTTTCTGTTAAGTTTTCCCTTTTTTTTAAGAGATAGCTTAATTTTAATTGCCAAGAGAAGTGCTTATTTATCTGGCATAATCTATAGAAATTTATTTACAAAGTAGTTTCTGTCCCTCATTTGTGGTACATGAGAATGCTAACTGGTTAGTAGTGAGTCTTTAGGCTACAGACAGAAGAATTCCTGGAATTACGGATTAAACCAGAAGGATTTAGGAAGAATGTAAAGAAAAAACTTTAAAATGTCAAATCTCTTTTCCTACCTGTTTTACCTAAAGGGGGTATAAAGGTTACAAAACCAAGCATTCAAAAGAATTTGAAATGACAGGAATAAGATGCTTTTACTCTGAAAAAGCTGCTTACCAAGACAGCTCTGTGCATGGTACATACTAAATAAGACACAAATTCTGTGGGAAAAAACAGTGTCTGAGGTTGTGATTTATTACACATTGTTATCCACCTGTGCACATGGATCAAGTTTGCAAAGGCAAACATTACAAAGTTTTAGGCATGGCATCCTGGCATCCGTTTTATACCAGCAAGAGAACTCACTCCGTCATCTGGCAATGCACTGACTCCCTGTCTGGTGTGCCAGTGGCTTGGAACAGCCTCAGCCCCCATGTGATGCCCCACCACTGTGGGTAACCAGCAGTGAGGATTACAGCAGGGTGCCACCTTTGGTGCAAAAGCACTAGAGGAAGATGAGATATGATGTGCCAGGGCAGTTTGCTGGTAATAGAAGTGTAGAACCCTTGAGTCTCAGCTTTGGAGAGGAGATTGTTCTGTTGAATGCGTATGAATCTTCCGGGCTCTCTCCATCTTTTCCTCCTCCTTGTTTCTCTGTAAGCACCATCCCCAAGGTCCTCCATTCTTTTGCCCTGTGCTTCCTGTATCAATCTTTTGGCCCAATATTTCCCCAGTAGTTTCCTCCCTCCTGTCCTCTCCATAGCATCACAGTCTAACAAGACTTATGGTCCCACCTTATAACTCCTTTCCTTTCCCATCCTCCACTATGTTTTCTCCCTTCCTGGAATTCAGGGAAAGCATTTTTCAATACAATGTTCAAGCATCTACAAGGCAGGGGATGTCTGGACTGCAGGAAACAGAGTCACAAAGGCCTGGGTTGGAAGGGACCTTCAAGATCATTTAGTTCCAACTTCCCCCACCATAGGCTTCGATGCCAGCCAATAGGTCAGGTTGCTCAGGGCCTCATCCAACCTGGCCTTGAACAATTCCAGGGATGGGGCATCTATAACTTCTCTGAGCAACCTATTCCAGTGCCTCCCTACCCCTGGATAAAGAATTTCTTCCAAACATCTAACCTAAATCTCTCCTCTTTCGGTTTAAAACTGTTCCCCCTTGTCCTGTCACTACCTGCCTGTATAAAAAGTGACTCTCTCTCTTTTTTATAAGTCTTCTTGAGGAACTGAAAAGCCATAGTGAAGTCTTCCTGGAGCCTTCTCATCTCCAGGCTGAACAACCCCAGCTCTCTCAGCCTGTCTTCACAGGAGAGGTACTTCAGCCCCCTGATCATCTTCATGGCCTCCTCTGGACTTACTCCAAGAGGTTCCTGTCTTTCTTGTGCTGAAGACCCCAGAACTGAATGCAGCACTGCAGGTGGGGTCTCACCAGAGTGGAGTAGAGAGGCAGAATCCCCTCCCTGGCCCTGCCGCCCACACTGCTTTTGATGCAGCCCAGGACACAACTGGCCTTCTGGTCTGCAAGCACATTGCTGGCTCACGTCCAGCTTTCTGTCCACCAGAACACCCATGTCCTCCCTCCTCTGTAGGGCTGCTCTCAATGACATCTCCCAGTCTGTACTCATGTCTGGATTGCCTTGACCCAGGTGCAGCACCTTGCACTTGGACTTCAGCCCCATGAGGTTCTCATGGACCCACTTCCTAATCTCGTCCAGATCCCTCTGGATGGCATCCTGTCCTTCTGTTGTGTCTACTGATTTGCCAGCTCTGGTCAGCTCCTCTGTACCTAAAGTCAGTCTCCCTGGGGATCTTATCCACTAATTCTTTAAAGAACTTTTCTGAAGCTTACAGTCCTGACTTTGCTCTTTGTCAGGCCCATGTTCCTCAAGATCAGAAACCCAGCCAGGGCATGGTCATTAGACCTCCTCTGCATCAGTGAGCACCAGGTCCAATACTGCTTCTCCTTTGCTTTGTCTAATACCTGTACCAGGAAGTTATCTAGAGGATACTTGCTTTTTTCTCTGCCATTCTTGCCCACACCTGCAGAGCAGCTGGAAGCAGCCACTACAGGGAAGATGCAGTTTTGCCTACATGGCCTTTGGCTACAGAATGCTCAGTGAGTGCCGCGTCAGTCAGGGCGCAGGTCAGTCTGGTCAGCACTATGACCTGGTAGAACACAGACTCCTTGTAGCCCAGAGTGTCTCTGGCACATGAAAATGGTCATTTTTCCATGACACAAACTCTGCCCTACCATTAAGTGGCCATGGTGGCTATAAAAGGGAAAACTGCACATTTTACCTGCTTGATCCAGCTTCCTTTTCTCACCCAACCCATGCCTATGGTAACATACAGAGAAGGGGATTTACTCCTTTTCCATGAACCCTCATGATTTATTGCCATGACAACTCTCTGCTCTCCAGAGGCCTGGGGGAGCTGTGTGAGTTGGTTTCTCCTGAGTACATTCTTCCCACAGTGGAGGATGGATGCCAAACCTTTGCAGAGCAGAAAGGAATGCCAGGCATGCTGGGGTCACACCAGATGCTCTGAAGGCTTACTAACCCACTGTCATTAACCTTATGGTGTGCAAATGCATGTCAAAATGGGCTACAGGCAGAGCAAGCAGGCCAGCAAACCTGCTCAGTCTAAAAACCCTCTTCCCTGAACAGGTGCTTCCAGTCTAGAAACCACACAGCACGCCTGCCTGCCTCTCCAAGAAACACAACACTGCATAATTTCAGGTAACTAGTCCCTCATGCAGATGAGAAGGATGACAATTGCTAATAAAATTTTTTACACTGAATTTAGCTTTACCAGCACAGCTCTTTGTAACAGATGTTTCACATAATGAGAGAAGTATGAAATAGATGGCACATTTCACAGTGTTTCAGAGATGTTTTCAAACAGTGCTACCTGTACAAAACCTAAAAACTACAGCATAAAAAAAAGAAAATGACCATATCTGTCCACTGCTACATCTAAGCTTCTTTTGGGAAAGCATTTTGTTCAATAAAAGCTTATGGTCCCTTTATAAAGCTGTAATATTTCTACTTGAATTTAAAAAACTACACGGCAAAAACCCCTGTTTCTACCCTCAAGGAAAACTGCATGTTACAATCTTCACATAACCTCAGACATCACATATTTTACCATTTATCTAAAAACTTCTGTCAACTTGCCAGATCAGTGTAATGGAACTGATGTCCTCCCTAAACCAATCCATTCACTGTGGGTTAAATAGTAAGACAGTTAGCTAAACTCCTGGCTTTTGAAGCTTGCAATTTCTTTATTTATAGACAGGATGGAGTAAATTAAAGATTTCAAATTTTTTTGGTTCATTGTTCCATTCCCTTATAACCACAAGATTAGATGGCAACTGTGGTTTTAAAGTTTGTAACTTTATGGAGACTCAGTATTTCAAAAATTGAATTATTTAAGGAAATGTAGGCCGTGTAATGTTACTGATTTACCACTGAAATGCTCCAAAGTAAAATGTCTAGGAATAGTCCAAGTCACCAGTATGGTTGGTTGTACAGGGAAGTATCTTAAAACTATTTTAAAATTAGGAGGAAAAAAATGCAGAATATTGCAAACTATTATTTGAAATTAGTACACGAGAAGAGGGATTTAACATTCTATAATAAAGCCTGTGCTTTTTGTCAAATATATGTCCTAGTTCCTATTCCTTTTATTTTCCTGAAAGCAACTACTAAAGCTTGTTATTAGCTATAACATTGCTTAAGCAATGCCAGCAATGTTCTGACAAATCTCTAGGGATTTTTTACCCACTTTCCTTTTATTATCATACTCCATCTCTAATATTCAATCAGTGCCAAACTGGTTTATGTATGCCAATCTTTCTCACGGAAATGGAAAAATATCCTGCTGTATGTCATAGGCCTGCTGATGTGACAGGGAGAGACTGAATGGAAGTGGGAAAGGGAAGCAGGAGGCAGGAGGATGAGAGCACCAGCCTGCAATCTGGTATTTAGCAGAAGTCTCATTTTTTTGATCAGAAAGTTGGCAAAAAATCAAAGTGCAGACTACCATTAGTGAGGTCCCTTGTAATTTAACCTTCGATACAAGCTTTGCACACCGCGTGCTCTTCCCTTTGGTCTAATTTCACACACAGAACAAACTTGTGCTTTGAAAACTGGCCAGATCTGAATAGTCCCCATTTTACTACCTACCTTCAACAAAACATGCTACAAACCACTGACCAGATCATTCGCTGATGAACCTAAATTTCAATTTCTATGCAGTTATTTAAACACAGCCCTGTTGTTAGCTGAATTTCCCCATTGGGACAAGATTGTAAAATGTTCACTTTTGTCCCTTGTAAAATCATAGACAATGTTTAAGAATACTTGATTAAAAAGAAAATTCTGGGAAGAACTCATTTACTGCTTGTGTAAATATAGTTCCTCATTAAAATTTGATAACAACAGTCTTAATGGAATACTACAACCTCATTCATGCTTTTGAATAAAGTGATTCAAATTGGCATGAACACAGTTTAAATATACTTCTTCCCAGCTAACTGTTGGCAGCTTTCTAACGGCCTGCAGGGACAGGTATGACTCATGCCTGCTCTTCAAAAACTTTTTTAAAATGCAGATTTTTTCCACTGGTCTATTGTGCTTTACAAGTAAACTGAAAGAGACTAAAATTAGAAGGCAGACCACTATGACCAGAGGGATTAGGAACTCCTAGGCTATGTTGATTTCAAAAGCTGAATTGGTTGACCCGCACTAGGGACTCTTTTGTTTTGGTTCCTACTAGATTTCTGGCAAACCTCATCCAAAGTCTCTCCTGGTTACAAATTATTGGAGATCCCGGTGTTTAGGAACAGTGGGTGGTTCTCCAGATTCGCATGCAACACGGGACTGAGCAACCCTCATTCTCTGGTATGCAAGACTGATAAAAATGAAGGTGTTTACCCTAAGTAAGTCAGCTTGAGAATGCTACCTGGTCACAAATCATATGGCAAAGCTTTGGGGGTTTTAAAACAACTGCAGCAACAGTATTTTCATCTGCCTTACGTACAGTATGCTAATATTTACTGATTCTGATTAATACAAAGAAAGTTTGGTGGACAGCTAGTTAAGAAGGGAATCCAACAGCCTCAAGTTTAGACTGAGCAATCAACCTGTCAAGGAAAAGACAGCAGAAGATACTAACCTTCGCTGTAATTCTAGCATTTTAGGTAGTGCAGACTACTGGGTTAAAAGCTAAAACAATAAGGTACATTTCAACTTAAGATAGAGATGTCAGCCTCCTTATCAGCACAGTCCTTCAAAGAGCGCTCTGAAATTCTCTTCCTTTGAGACAGACAAGCCCTACATCTGTGGCAAGATGTGTGGGCTACTCAGTCCTGAAGAGCACAATAGGTGCTCTCAGGGTAGTATCCTGTTAACCAGAAAACCTGAACAAGCTTTGTGCTTCTTTATGCAAAATACCTAGGGAAAAAACGTTAAGTACTTAATTTGCCATATCACAGAGGAAAGTTAAATGTGACTCAGCAGGTGTACATACTGAGAAGCAAGAAAATTAACACTAACTGGGATTTGTTCACTTTCCCGTTCATGATAGCTGGTTACATTACCATATTCTGTGCATCTAGTTTAGGAATGGTGGGTTTTTGCTTTTACAGCAGGTGGACAGCTGGCTGCTTTGTACGGCTCTCTGAAAGGAGCTATAAAAACGTGACTAGTAAGCTGGGTTAGCTGTTCAGTACTATAGGCTAAATGTGGAAAAGAAGAAAGAGGAAGACTCAGCTAAAGCCTGCATTGATCTAAAGCATGGGTCAACAATTCCAAGACACAGAAAATCCAATTCATTTCCCATTTCCAGTTTCCAGGGGACATCTATTACAATCTAAAAGGTATCTGTTTTGAAGAGTTGTGATACTAGCACTGTTTTCTAAGCAGAGGCAGTGCACACTGAGGTTAAAGAGATAGATGTACCAAAAGAAATCTCATCTCAGAATTTAAAAAAAAGGTGTGAAAAACAATCATAATGCCCCCTTCACCTCCACAAAAACTATACTTTTTTGTTGCAATAGAAAGTGGAACTCTTAACTTAAAAATTTAGCAGGGGCCAAGTACGAGAATGGGGATACCAGGCTAAGGAGCAGTCATAAAGGCTGTGAGAACAACCAGCATGCCAAACCCAACCCTCTTGATCTTTTGGAAGGGTTTTTTCTACATCTGCAGCTGGCAGTTAATACTTGTCTGGTTTTATATCTACCTAAATATACAAATAAGCAATCAAGTGCCTTCACCTCCTGAGGAGAATTTATGCTCAGGGTACGTGACACCTAGAGAGATCCCAAGGAGTGGTTCATAGACCCTTCATCTTTCCTCACTACTGAGCTACCGACTTAGCCCTTGATGAAACAGAATGTGTAACTGGTCTCCAAACAAGACCCCACCATGCAACCAGCCAGTTGACAGTGTCAACAAGTTAGTCAAAGGCTGCTGCAGTTTCATCCAGCTGGGCCAATATCACGTATCCAGCTTACACTCCCTAACAAAAGTTTGAGCAATAACATGCAGACCTGAACAAATCCTGTCCTGCCCAACCAAAAACTCAGTCTAAAAGAAATTATCATCTAATTTCTTCCAGACAACACAAGAATTTCAGGAATGTAAATGAACTATTTTATGCCCCTGACAAGTCTTTCTAAATCTTCTACGAGTTCTTCCAACTTTTCATTTCCGTGAAACAAAACCACAGTTCTCAGAAATACGCTGGAAAAAGAGACAACTAAGAAAAAAATTTCCCAGTGCTCAGCCTTCCCTTCCCACAGCATTAGCGTCTTCAAAACGTTTTTAAATGAAAGGGAAAAGAAGAGTAGCTTGCAGTAGTTTCCAAATAATGCAGTTATACTATCTTTTATCTGTATGGATGCGAGCATGGAATTGCACTATTCCTTTAGGGGGCTTTGGGAATGAGATGAGAATATTATCTTGATCTGCATTAAACCAGTAACTGCATTGAGCATATTTGCTTCTTCATGTTAAGCTAATTTCAAGCTGCTTCTAATTTGTTAGCACTTTTCAGAGTCATCTTGAAGCTGAAAAGGAAGAAAACAGACAGCTCAATGTGTATAACAAAGGTTTGTCAAATAACATCAATATTCCTCATAATAAGATTGCCCTTTCAAACTAAGAACTACTTTGTCTACTGGGTAAAGACCCTAGCTCAAAGGGACCAAATGGACCAAGGGGCTCACAAGCTGAGGGCTTAACCTAGAGTTGAAACAGACTAAAAACCTGGCTAGGAATCAAAACTGCTTCTTCATGTTTCCATTCCCACCTTTTGGTTGTAAACAAACTCTGGGGCCATGCCTGGGAACACCAAGTCTGCAAGCGCACACTCTCCACATCCATGCCTCTATCCAGAGCAGTGTGGACGACTTTAGACAACATCAGTAGAAAACCACAGCTGACAAGGAAATAAATCTTTCCGAAGCAGAGGATACTGTCCTTTTACCAGTTCAAATCCCATCTTCGAATCTACGTGAAGATGACCACTGGCAACGAAACATGCTTTGCATCAAGAACAATTCTAGATCAGAGGCCTGTCTGCTCCAGCAGCAAAATGCCCACACCTCTCTACAGGTACTCTTTACTGTAAGACAGCATACCTTTCATAAGCTTTTCTGAAACAAACTTGTCAAAACCAGCTCTCACAATGGCAAGCCATGGACATATTCTCTGCTGGATATAGCTTTACTAAAAGAGATTACTCTCCCCTCCTTAACAGATTTCAGTCAGCGAGATAAATTGGTTTATACAACTACTTATAGTAGTAGATCTTTGGCAATAAATGCACGTTTTCCCCCTTAAACAGGCCTAAGAAGTGATGACACGAGTGGCTTAAGTGGCAGATATAAAACAGCAGAAGTCTGCTGGCAGGATGCATGACAAATACCTGCAAGTAGCCCAAAGGGTGGCAGCTTATTCAGCCAACTTAGCTGAGCTGGAAGATGACATGTTCACAGTACCAACTGGTCAGAATCACAGAAGCCAAAATACATTGGATTCCCTAACAGTAGGGTAAGTGCTCTGAATTCACTGGGGCCTCGTGGTACTGCCAGGATTTGACCCGATATTCTGTATGCCCATATTACTGCTGCTTTGACCATTAAAACCTCCCAAATCCAATACCTGCCAAGAGTGGCATACCTGGCTTCAAGAGCAGCTTTCTTTGAGAAATTCTAGAGGTAAATTACTTAATCCAGCATCAGGACATCTGTCATAAAATTCAGTTGTGTTTGCTATCCACTGTTGCAGTTACAGGAGCTTCTCCCATACTGGCAATTCCAGCTCATTCACACATATACACACTAAAATCCCCTATTGTGAGATGGGACGTGCCAACTCATCTGTTCCATATGTGTTTTCAACAGATAGATACACAAATAGCAGTGCTAAAACACATTTCAATTATTCAGTTCAAAAGACAAGTTAGTTGAATAAATGAGCCTCTGGTCTAATTTATCTTTTTCTTTTTTTAAAAGGAGTCATGAGTTCCGTTTCTAGTGTTGCTACGTGTGACTTTCTGCAACATCTTAGTCCTGTGAAGGGAAAACTGTAGTAACATAACCAGAGGATAGATATGCCAGAGGCCTAAGTTCTGCTAAGAATTACGTGTTAGTAAATATACATGGGGTCAGCTTGCAGACAGCTAACAGCAGCTGGTTGAAGTGAAGGCTTAGATTCATGGCCCCTTGCTTTCTCACTGTATGACACAGGTTGGAGAAGCAGTGAGAAACAGCAGCAAGAGGTTTAATACTGCTAGCAGATAAAGCATAAACTTTTCAGGAACCCTTGATTACATGCTCTGAAGCCTGCTCCACAATGATTCCCTTACTATCAGTTAGGACAACTAAATGAAACTGCACTTTCATTCTACAGGCATAAAATGATACATCAGAGAACAAACTCTAGTAACTTTTTATTGATGTCTTTTGGAGGTGGTTTTGGTTTCACCAGACAGAAAGGTCTCCCAGTGAAATCATTCTGCTCAGACATGATTAATAACATGCATCTGCACTCACATAAAAGTTTCAACTTCAAAACCAACTGACTTTTATTAATGAGGGTGTGTTCTCCAAACCCATTGATGAATATCTACAGTATCTTCAAATCACACATTTCTTTCACCACTTTTCACAGACCTTGTACTGCCACACTAATTGACAAGACAATTTTATTACTGAGCCCTTGCTCCTGCTGTAGTGATGACAACAGGGCCTCCCCAGGAATGTGACTACCCTCCAGGCTGACACTCAGTTCTGCTGCACGGGTGGAAGCAGTGCTCACCGTGCCCCAGGGGGTAACAGGCTTGCCTGTTGTCTGTCACTCATCCTTTCCTCTGCAGCCCCCTGTACCCACCTGCACAGCACCTCTTGTACGAACAGCCCAACCTAATCCACTCCAATCAAACAAGCCAGGTTGGCAGAGCCTTACTATTTAAAATATTTCATTTTGACAAACAACATTGCCAGCAGATCTGAGAGGGCATTTCCCTTAAACAGAGGGGTAGTTTACCTGAGCTTACCTAGGCAAACAATCTATAAGAATTCAACACACGTCTCCCAGTGACTGCAGTGGTGTAAACTAAACTTCTGGATTTTGCAGACACGTGGCTGTGGGTCATTAGTGTATTCCTTCTACCGGTTGTGCCATGGGAGCAGAGCACCCAGAAACAGCTGGATAAAATAGTATCTTGAGTTGCTACAGCTTCTTGCTAAGACTGAACTCTTTGTCAACACAAGTGCTCTTTGCCCACCTTACCTGTAACCAAGTGAAGTGTTTGGTTAGCTGAGAAATAGCAGGTAAAATTAGAACTTTCCAAGCTGTAAAGCTTTATGGTTACATCAGCAAAGCTGCTACACAAGAGATCATCACTTCTGTGAAAAGTACTCTGGCAGAAGAGAACCATACTCACTTTTTTGTCTAACCAAAACATCTCTGTATGCTATCATGAAGGCATAGTCATCATCCATGTGATTTGCCTGTATGAAGATAAGCCATCACAGATGACAATACCTCCCTCACAAAAAAACCCCAAAACTAAAAACTTTGACAAAGCCTAATCTGTTTACAGAAGTTGAGACCATCTAACTGACCTGAAGGACACCTCTAAAGGCTGTATGTGCAAGCTCTTTAAGAAATCCACTCATGCACGGAAACCTGCAAAATGAAAAAATCCTGGGAGGGAAGGTTCAAATATACAAAAAAGTACAAAGTCTAAGACAGTACAAAGAGTTTACAATCTTCTTTCTCTCTGTGTCTTTTTTTTTTTTTAACTTCTGTTTGAATATCCTTTTTTTTTTCTTTTTTCTGCTCACCAGTAACTAAACAGAACAGGCAATTCCTTTCCCACCTATTTTAGCAAAGTCATAATAGTAAACAACTTTTTTGTTGGTTGCAGCAGTTGCATGAGGTGAAAAGTTATTACTTACCTGAAGGTAGTGGATTTATTTAATAGTTCTTTTATTGGTAAAAACATGCTTTTCTCTAAACATGGTACACTTCTCTTGAGATTAGAAAGTTTCTCTCTCCCCATAAACAATTTTTCTTCCACTTTAGCTGTTTCTTGTGCCAAGATGTTTGAAAAAGGCAACTTATACAACTATTTATATGCAAAATCCTCATGATAGTAATTACAAAAGTAACTTTAAAAAAGAAAGTGACTTTGTTTATAATCAGAGCCCAGAATTTGATGCTAGTATTTAAAAAATATATAAGAACTTTACCACAGAGAAATATAACACAACATCTACCTCAGCTCTCAGAGACAGTTAACTTTTCCTGCATGTTTGGAAAAGAAATCAAAAGAAAACAGTAGGAAAATATATCAGCTTTGCTTTTGAGAGCTGAGAGTAAAGAACTTCTATATTTTTGTTAACCCATGTCATATTGGAATTCAGCCCTTATTATTTATGTCCTTTTAGAATTTCAAAAATGAATGGGAATTTTACTCTCAGAACACCAGAAGCCATAAAGACAACACAACAAAGAACTGAGAATGTGATGGAACAAGTAATGAGAGCGTAAATCTGAAGTTCAATGCTTCTCTCCATTATCAGTGCATGGTAATTTTATGCTATTTTCTGCTGAGGCTCCTTTGAACAGAACACTGAAGAGTGATTACATGTCCAAACTTTAATAAAATGTCAAAATCCACTGCTTCATTGTATCTGCAATTATGATAGATTCCTCCTACACATGGGATAAGAAAGGATAGAATTTTGTATTCATGGTGCTCCAAGCGCTATGTTTTAAGTTGGGGCTTGATGCAAATTACTTATTTGCCAAGCAGAAAGTCATTATTATAACCTCACATTTTAATTAAAAGGGCATTTTTGCTCTTAAAAATACACCTTCAGATATTGAATACACTTCTAGAGAATGAAGACTTCAAAAAATTTAGTGGCTCTCACCACAAAACAAATCTACGGCCAACATCATGTGTCACCACTACAAGGGGGACAGAAGACAGCAGACTGGATTCTTCCCTGTAGTTTCAACACTGCTTAAACTGAAACAGGAGACAAGACCTCCCTTTTGGGAAAAGCAGCTGCAAAATCTCTGTTTTGGCCTCAAAGCTTCTCCCCTTTGCAGGAACAAAGCTCACGCCTCCAAACTCCAATACCAATGTTAAAAACAGCCACAGCTGACTGGGGTGGTCCTGCTTCCAGCCTCCTACCTCAGGTGGGGCCCTCAATGCCAGATGGTAGATGGAAATTACAGGCAAATCAGACCTGGCATCAAAGATGCATTCATCGTGCTCTCCGGAACTCCCACCATGTGACAGTTTCTACAGTCAAGGTTAACTATATCCTAACCTCCAGGCTAAAATTCCCCCACTTATTTTTCACAGCACAGAGAACATCTTCGGACAAAACAGAACCAAACCTTTAATACTGATCTCCCTGTTTTTGGGTGGACCTGCTTTTTACAATGAGTCCACAGCAGAAAACTTGTTACTCAAAAGAAATTCCTTTTTTACTCATCCTACTGCCTACAGATGGTGACAATAGTAGTTCTTCCTACCTAATGTAGAAAAAAGAAACCCTCTTTGAGCTTCAATAACCAAAAGCATTGTAAAGATCGTATATAAGCTATGCAATACCCCTTCTAAAGGGAACACATCAAAGACAAAAAGTATGTCAGGAATGCACAGCTAAATGTTGACAGTCAATCCAATGGTATTTAGTCAGCTTTTGCACACTGGCTGATGCAGAGCTGAATAGCAAATCTTACCACAACCTTCTTGCCAGGAGATTTAGCTCTCCTATGAGCTGGGCTTTGATGCGTCAGAGAGGAAAGGATAATTCTTGTATTTTCTTTGGAAACAATGCAATAGTGATTGCGAGACATACTTGTCTGAATTAGATGTATAATACCAGGTCTCATAAGAGACACTCTGAACTTCTAAAGCTTGCCTGACTGTGATAGGAGCTATTAAGGGGTCTGCTTTAACGGATAAGAAACATGACAACTCCCACAGAGAATCAACTGGTGCTGTGCTGGAAGGACTGAAAATGCAGTCCTACCATTGCACTGGTCCTCACAGAGGGAAAAAGGAAAACACAGTTCATGTTAAAATCTCCAAAAGTGTCTATCTTGATTTTTGTTGAGAAATACATTAGTGAAGAACTTTGACTTCTCACACCCCTTCTGATAGAACTTACTGCAATTAAACTGAGCATTTTTTGTATTCCCCAAGTATAGGGGAGTTTCAGAGCAAAAGAGCATTTTCAGGTCCAAATGTTAATCCCCATTTTGAATCTGATAGCACTGAAAAGAGCCTTGAAATAACAGATCTGATTGGTGAGGCAGAAACATGAAGCTAGTTCACTACCATCTTCATCAGCCTGAATAGCAGTTGTCTGTGCTAGTCCTGCTCTGAAAAAATGACATATTGCACCTAGATTATTGCCAGCTTTGTGAGACCACTCTCTCGTAAATCCTGACTACTAGGGAGACTAAATAATAATAATAATAATCATCATCATCATCATCTTATTGCTGTCCCTTGCCCATTCCTCTGAGGTAAAAAGGTCAACCAGCAACCTATTGAGTGAATTACCAGGGAGCATGAGTACCCACAGATCAGGTGTCACCCCAAAATTCAATTTCTGCTTGGTAAACCATGCTGTCTGAAGTACATTTCTCATCTGATTTAGAGCACACTCTGCAACAGGAAATTTCTGTCACCAAGAGGAAGGTGGCTATCCTTCTGCCTTGGAAATAGCTGAACCCGTGACGGCTATTACTCAGAAATTCCTCATCAGATGATGTTTTCAGAATAAATCTATTACCTATAGTTTCAAGACATCAGTGTCTCCCTGTGTTGCAGCCAATGGAGTGTGTATTCTTGCTCTTCCTGGTATACAGTGCCTAAACTCACAAGGACCAGAATAACTGCTTTCCATTATTTGCAGCTGACATCTGTCATAATGATTTGTCTGTTTCACAAATGGGGGATATCTTTGTATTTCTCATATTGTCTTCAGAGGGGACAGGGTATTTGTTTCTTTGCAATTCCTATTTTGAATTAAGTCCATTTTCAATTCTTTTATCAATTTTATTCTCAGAGAACAACTCACTCCCCGTGGTTTTCTCTTTCAGTGTAGGCCATCAGGCTGACTTCTCTGACACATTATCCACCCCACTTACTGGGAACCATGACAGGCTGAAAAAATGCATCCATTTTATTCAGTTTTCCATTCATACATATCCAAAACTAATGTGAATTATGACTTTCTTCCCTCCCAAAACCAAGTGTAGGACACAGCAACAGAAGTGACTTTAACAGTCACTAGTCATACACACAGTAAGAAAACAGTAGATGGGTTGGGATTATGCTAAAAGACTTCCTTAAGAGACTTTATAGCAACATGCTGTATAATTTCATTCTGAATTTTTACCTAAGATCCTTTGTAACCTGAACATATTTCCAGGGATCGCTCAAGACCTGAAGCAAGATAAAAATAGAGCACCTGTGACTTCTGCACAGCTTTACATAATATATTTACAGGATAACATCCAAGAATTTTATTTAAACAAACTTATGGACAGCTACTTGGTGACTCAATGAGTAAAACTGAAGAGAGTGGCGCCAATGCAAAACTAGAGAAGGGCATATGTCAGCAAAGTGGATTCCTGCAAGGCTGGTGAATAAAGCTACTAAGTGCCTTCCTTCAGGACTTTTATACTGTTGCAGGTACATCTTGCCTTATGGTATTTCCACCTGCCATACACCTTGTTATGCTTGTGTTTCAACAATACACATGAAGGGCCAACACCACAACAATTTCCTAATTATTTTAATTTGCCTCATTTTTTGGAGAAGGTTTCCTAATTAATACTAAGCATCAAAAATGATTCATCTTGAAGCTTCACTGAGCTCTTGAGTTTAAAGTACAGCTGTTAAAACAGGCTCCAGGGATATAGGACTGATGTCTTTTTTTTTTTTTTTAAACTGGATAACTTCACTGGTTTGGATGATTTGTCCAAACCTCAACACTGAAGGCTCATCAGCAAAGTTCTCCAAAGCAGAAACATTCCCAATGGAAAAACTGAGCTAAAAGCCTGTCTATTACTAGGGAAGCAGAAAATCTTTTCACAAAAGCAAAAAACTTCAAGAGGACATTCTCTGTTGTCAGTAACTGACAATTAGGTTTTGCCCACGGGTTGCAAACGCAATGAAGCATCCAGTAGAGGAGATCCAGGACCCCATCATGACAAAGACAGAACCACAATGTCTCTAAACACTGTGAAGTTTCAGTAATTTCCATCCTTTCTCTGAAAAGTGTCTCTGATGTGTTCTCATTGCCAGTCAGTTGCTTCAGATGTTGATTGCTCATTACATTGATTTCTCCACTGTTTTCAGTTCACTGAAGGTTTTATCATGAACTTCTCTGAAACAAATCAGTATAAAATATCTTTAGTGGGATGAGATTTTGGATGGAGCTTAATTCTATGTCATCCACAATGGTGCCTGCTCTCCATCTGCTTATTAGGAAAATTTCTTGTAGCTTTTAATGCATGTATTACCTCATGGGCACTTTAGATCCTACAATAAGGTTTATCACAAAACTCATGTGTTTTGTGACAGCTGGAGATCTCTGAGTGCATTCAAACCTGTGCATCTGTTCTGAGCACCAAACGTTTATTAGCCTTTAGGTAAACATTAGTCATTGCATGTATCGCTTTTTAAATAATGTGGAAAATAACAAACAATACACCTATAAAAATTACAATGCAAAGGACACCTTTCAAAAGATTTAAGGTAGGAACACAGAAAAGGTTTTCAGAGGCAATTCTCAGACCTTGAATATGTAAAGATTTACTTTTCACAAATCTCAGCCATTTGAGATTCGCTACCACAAATACAAAGATGATATCATAGATCTGGAAGTTTCTAACTTGTACAACAAATTTAATCATTTTGTATTTATCATGAAAAACTTACCTATGCACTCTGACTTAGGTTACAGGAAAAGCTTAAATTATTTACCATCCAAATATTCCCACTGAATCAGTTTTACACAATTCAAATTAACATTGAAGTTACATGATGCCTAAAAACATCCAGACTCAGATGATAAAGTTCCCTGTTACCACCTATGCACAGCCTGAAAAGTACGTAGTGCTTTCTGCTATGGAAGAACAAACTGCCCCATTAATTTACAGTTGTCCTTCTTAACTTAACTAAAAGGACTTCTGAAAAATACTTATAGAGTCTTCTGTTCATCTCTACTCATCAGGCCACCTCACAGGAAATCTGAACTGAAGCCACAAGGTTGGGCACAGCGCTGAGTGGGGTCCTTACTCAAGGAGCTGCCCATTCATCACATCCGGACACCACGCAGCATTTGTACCATGGCTCCCCTATGTTTAGCTGTGCCAACAGAAGATGCTACTGTCCCCACTGCAGAACCAATGCAACAATAAATCCACTTTATGTGAAATTAGCTGGGTTAGTGCAAATCACCCATTTAAATTGGCTAAGCTTTTCTGGCTGATTGCTCCACAGCCAGTATGGGAGCTCTGCTGGCTCCAGTGAGGCCATAATTACCACCAAAGGGGCAATAGGAACCTGCCTGGGAGAGATGAAGGTTTCCAGTGCCATGGATTTTAGCCAAGCAAACGTCTGTCTACAACCTCTGGCATGTGATTTTTAATCAAAGTAGTGATACTAGCACAGGCAGTTGCAGGAGGGCCTTTACAGTGACAGCAGCTCTTACATCTGCTCTTCATGCACCACAGATACACGTTCACCTGGCCAGTTAAAGACACTTAACCCCTGGGTATTCCACCACCTTTCTGCAAGAGGTTACTGACCTTAGAGCTCTGCTGCTCTTTCATCTCCTTCATGCAAAACATTTTCCAGGTAGCTTAAATCACATTTGATAGCCTTTTAAACTTAACTAACTTTCCCTAAAGCAAGTTAGATCATTTACAGGATCCATTTGCCAGCAAAGCTGAAGGGAGGAAATAACTTCTGGCACACTACTAGGCAGTACTGGAGAAAGAGAGAGAAAGCAGGAAGGTGGGCTGGAGGCAGAGGTGTGCAAATAAAGCCTCCAGGCAGCACAGCTGGATTCAGAAGATGGCAGCTGTTCATAACCTCTTCTTGTACCTTCGTATAACTGCATTGGAAGACAGATGTGTGAAGGTAAGATGCTGGAGTTTATAAACTCAGGGGGTGGAGGGGAACTATCCCTGCTCCAGCAGCTATCACAACAGGGTCTTACTTTGGCCATTACTTTTTTTGCTGTACTTCAATACACATGAAAAACTCTAATAAATTATATTTGATTTAAAGAGCTTGAACAAGTTGCAGTTAGTGAATTCCCCACTTGGCTTTTGACAGAGTGAATGTGCCTCAGATGTGGAAGCTAACCAGTGAACAGCATTTAACTTGCAACTCAAAACACATATAAAGCCATGCTTAAATCTTCAATGTCCTCAATGTAATTTTGAATGTGATCACTAACTCATTCAAAGCAGAATTCTTCACATCACATTTCCAAGCTCACACTATAGAGAAGCAATGGTATTTTGCAGCTGAACAGTGCTGTTCTTTAAAATCTCTTGATGTTTTGTAACTATTCTTGAAATAAAACTCTGGTCAATAGTTAAGTAGGTAAGAAGCATCTCGATTTCTTCTCTCAAGAACATAAAAATCTGGCCTAAATTGTACATACATCTGTTAACTGATCTGGAATAAGAGCTTCTCACTGCCAGGCAATGGCTTTACACACTACAGTCATTTGCTGTGCTGCAGCACCAACATCTACAAATGAGCCATGCCTCCTTATTATCAGTAAAGGAAGGTTTATGGGTAGTGGCAGTATCTTTCACTACCCCAAATAATATAGCTGGGATAGGGGAAGGGGGGGAGACCAAAATGCTGAGCTGGTAAAAGTCCAGGTATACCTGGTAGGGTATACAGTTTAGGCATACATCTGAGACTTTCTGGTGCCCACTGAGCAGGAAGGGCAGTGTTAGTAATGAAGGAGGAGTTTGTCTCCAACGGGAAAGAAAGAGGTAAAACAAGGGGAAAGAACCCCAAGATTATAGCATCCCATGAAATCAATAGCTCTATTGAGTCTATGGTTTTATTGTCCCAGGGTCAATGCTTTGGAAAGCATTCTGTAGCTCGTCCTGGAGGATTAGGACTGAGAGGGTCAGAGACTGGGTGGGTGCTCCGAGAAATGTTAACCCACCAGTGTTTCCATCCTTCATCAGCTGTCAGAGTACTCCATCTGTGCGAGGCGACTGCTTAGTCACCCCTGGGTGTCCCAAGGGGTCAGAGCACTGCCGAAATGCACCGAATTCCAGAAGCAAGCCAGGAATTAGATGATCCTGTTACAAGGGCCATGAACTAGACCCGCATAGAGCTGTGCTAGCACATACCAATTACCTTGTATTTCAGACAGTAAATTATTAACTTATATGTCTAAATGCAGAACACCTGTTCTCAGCTTGCACTTAGCCTCATAATTTCCTGCTTCCATTGCAGGCTTGGAAGAGCAGTCTCAGGGCCCAAAAGCTTGTTCTCCCTTCTCAGCTACGATAGTAGAGCCAGCAGAAGATGTACTGGCTCTAGACACAAACTTTGTTGAATTATCTCTTCAGATCACCTCGGCCAGTGCAGTGCTATCCACTCTGCTAGCAAGAGAATCAATTTCCATGTATATGTAAAGGGTTGGCTTCTGGCAAAGGTTTATATAATTGTACATAATGGGAAGTTCAGTCATAACATCAAAAGGAAAATTATTTTTCCTTTCATGAGGTCTGGGATTTTACTGTTTGTTCACTCATTTGTTTCCCTGACCATAAACACAGTATACACAGTCCTATGGTTTTTTTTAAAAACCCACAAACCAAATCAGGAGATGCTGAAGGAAATGAACCGTAAAGTGGGGGCAGCAGGATAGTAGCCAACATTTTTGCAAACAATCCACTTGTCACTTTCATGGACCTGGGTTAATTAATATTCTATAAAGGTCTTCCAAAAGCTGAATACCTCTCAAGTTCTGAATTCATGGGGCTGACCTTAGACTTTCTCAGAATGATTTTTAATGCAGTCTGCTATCAGCAAAACCCGTTTAAACACATGCCCCATCTGCCAGTACCCCATTTGCAAAAGAGCTTCTTATACTTGCAGACACTAAAGCTTCTGCCTGCTTCCCTCTCTCCTCTAAATACCAGCTGTATGGTAATGAGCACAAACAGCTGAAAAATACTGCACAGTAACAAAGCTGGTACGAAGCGGGCAGAACAACGCATCCACTCAATGAGGCAGTTGTAGCATGAATTTAGCAGATTAGCTATTGAACACGGGTGGGGGGAGGTTTGGAAAAAATGTAAAGGGTCTACACAGAGAGCAAGAAAATGAAAAGAGACCAAAGGGGCGCAGGCTACCAAAGAAAAGCCCGAATTCTAAAGTACTTTTGTTGGAACTGCATGAACCAATCCTTCAAATTTTCTAAGACTTACTCATCCTGTATTAATGATATGCCAAATGCTATTCTGATCATTTGCAAGTTCAGTTAGTTTTTAAAGGAGGCAACTTGTTAATGAAATTTTTCCATTCATTAACAAATCTCTTCATTGGCAGTGGTGGGGGAAGTCCTTAAGAATACGAACACACTCTCCCACTTCAGTCTCTGGTACTTTCAGCATGTGTGACCAACAAGCAACATATTATCTACTAACTTTTTCCATAATAGCCCTCTCAGCCTATCAATTTTTTTTAATGCTGACAACATTCACGCTACCCTCCAGACACTGACAAGCTTTCTAAGCAGTGAGCATAAAAGACGCTTGCTTTTAAGAAAATTTGTGCGTAACTGCATTCAGCTGACGTGCATACAAGGCATGGAGTTGAGTATTTGTTTATACAAGCAGCTAATTTGATATACACTGTTTGCATAAAGTCTAAAAATGGCACATGCACTTTTGCACTTGAAATTGCACACATCTGTCTACTGGCAGATGTGAAAGATGCATGCAGTTTTGATACATAAAGCTGATGTGAAAATACAGGATGTTTTTCCTGTTCACAATTTCCCAATGGCACGTAGAGTGTTACTGCTGCTTTTGAAGAATTGGAGCCTAATGCTTTCGAAGAAAAACATGGGAAAAGATGGTGTATTGACACTGACCAAGCAAGTGTTCTGTCAAAAGTTTGATATATAGGGTTTGGGGGTTTAAAATTCCTAATTAAAAAGCCTTACTGTTACAATCCCTTCGCATCCTAACATTTGTCTTTTGTGACAAGTAAATCTAGTAAGATGTATTTCAAAGATTCATCCACTAAGACATACTGCAATAAAAATACTATATTGTTTCTAACAGAAAGGAAGAATGAAACCTTCTATCTGGGAGAAAAAAGTATATTTACTTCTAAGGTCATCACAATGAAGCTCCTAAGAAAGCAAACAATCTTTTAACCTTTATACATTGCACTTAGAGAGTTAACCAGAACAAATCATCTATGTTACTGGCTTCTTTTCACTGGTGATCACAGGATAAACAAATACAAAAACAAGAAAGAAATTTTTTCAGGGCATGAAAGAGCTTGTCATGCAGCTATACAATGGTATTCGTAGACGAAATTTTTATTGCTCTTGTCTATCATAACCTTGTAATAAATAGAAGAAAAACCCCCACTATTGACATTCACTGGAAGTCTCTACCTAATTTCAAATTTTAATGTAAGTCAAATCTATTGAATTTAGGTTAAAGAACATGTACTTTGATCTTTCCTGGAGAATTCTAGCACACATTAAAAATATTTTTCATCTTTTAAGCACCTTAAAGAACTAATAAAAACTTTATTGAAAGAAAAAACAGGTTAGAGACATATTCAACATACAGAGATGCATAACATATTAGCTAATGATTAATTAATCATAAACTACTTACTAGCTAAAAAAGTGTTAATATTCAGTCTATATACTTATTATTAGTCATTATAATTATCAGTGATTCCCATCATTTTCTGTACTTAAAACTTAGCACAAATATCACTCAGTTCTTACTTTAATTCTTTTCTCTGAGTTGTTTAATATGTACCAGGATGAAACCTGATAGCTTAAAAATGCTAAGCAAATTAAAGTGGTTTATTATGAGAGAAGGTACAACACTTGAATCGATGTAAAAATTAACCGCCAGCATTACTTTTGTTCTTTCCAGAAACATGTATTTCTTTAGCTCATCAGCACTCCAGGAGGAAGGAATATGACACTACAGAAATGCTATTTGCTATGTCACTAACCCAAGTATGCCTTGATATCTTCAAAGCAGCCTGAGCTGCTCAGTATCACTCTTTGCCTTTTCAGACTATGGTCCTGGGGTAGTAAAGCAGCACCAATGAACAGGAAAAGGAAAGTTCCACTCATTCCGGAAGATTTAAACTTGGATGGTGAAACACTTTTTCGCATGTTCCATATCAGTTTTTCTAAACACTGTATTTTATGACTTAGAAACAAAATTAAACACTCACACAAACAAAGCCAAAGTTGTCTATGAAAAAACCCCAACAACCTAACATAAATTAGTCAAAAATATGCAACAAAAGGTTTGTCACTGAAACCAGCAGAGCTACACTCAGTCATTTTTAAAGCTTAACCTCAAAATCTTCATTATTCTAGCATTTGGACAACACCAACTACAGCAACCAAAAACACTGTCATAATAGAAGATTGCAGTGGATGTTGGCTCTGTTGAGAAAACAGTGACATGAGGAATAATCACAGAATCACAGAATGGTTTGAGGTGGAAGGGACTTCAAAGATCTTCCATTTCCAATACCCTTGCCATAGACAGGGATGCAACCCACTAGATCAGGTTGCTCAAAGTCCCATCCAGACTGGCCTGGAACGCCTCTCAGGACAGTGAATTCAAAACTCCTTTGGAAAACCTACTTTTCCAAAGCAGTCCCACTAACCTCACAGTGAAGTATTTCATCTTTTTATCTTTTCTTCCTTATAGCTGAGGATTATACCTATACTCACTCTTTCAAAGAATACATCCCAAGACAATGACCCTTCTGTTTGCAATGGTGATTTCAAGAGACATTGACAGAATGCGTCCTTTGGATACCAACTTATTCTACTGGATAAAAATATATCAGGCATCCTCAATATTTCAGTTCTGCAGGATGTCAATTAATTCATATAGAATGGTTGCCACTAACAAGGAATAAGTACTTCAAATGTACTTTAATACTCAAAGTGAAAAAAAACCCCACCAAACAAAGTTGCTTTGTTGATACCCTTTTATATTTCAAGTCTAGCTGTACTTTGCCAGCACTTGTCCACAACCTTCAAGTGCTTTTAGCATGTGGAAACCTTTAAACACTAACAGTCTTAAAAAAATACTATCTGAATAATATCTATATTCATGAGTGAAACAGTATCAAGGAGAAAAGTGACTCATTTTAAACAATAATGATCTTAACTGTATAGATATGTCTAGAATATTTCTTTAACTTCAAAGAATTATCATACTTACTTACAAGTAATGCACATATACACAACCAATAAAATAATCACATCTTAAACATGATATTCCACGAAAGACTGAAAAGATGAACACTGAGGAAGATTTATCAACAGCACTACACTGCCCCTTCATGTCCACTACCGAAACAACACGACAAGCTGCGTGATGTATTAAAAAAAAAAAAAAAAAAAAAAAAAAAAAAAAAAAAAAAANTGATGTATTAAAAAAAAAAAAAAAAAAAAAAAAAAAAAAAAAAAAAAAAAAAAAAAAAAAAGAAAGAAATCACTGAGTATTAACATAATGTTTATGTTAAACTGCAAATTTCCTAAATTTTTCTATAGGACGGCCCCTTGCTCTCTCAATAAAACATACACACAACAGAGGAAAAGCAGAATGAAATCAAATCCTTACTTCAGTGGGAAAACCACCTTTTCTTCCCTTGATACACATACTTAGACCTTTCATTTTTAAAAAGGCATAAATTTTCCACCTTGATTACACAGTGGATGAGAATTGATGAACAAAACTCATTCAGATAACATTTCTCTGGAAAGAAAAAAAATACTAAAATGGATATACTTAGCCATGACATAAAGTTTTATCTAAGAATGGAACAATAAAGCTTCTATCAGAATCAAGTCTTAATGGCATGAGAAATTATTTATGAGTATCTAAGCTATTTCATACATCTTATAAATTCCCTCAACTTTTTAAATAATACAGTTTTCCCCCCAAGCATCTTGTTTCTTCTAATTTAAAATTCAATTGCTATTTTGCTTGTCATTTAATGCTAAATGTGTTGTTCTGATAGATGTATGGGTTTTTATTTTTGGTAACATTAAGTAGAATGTCAGTCAGGAACTTTTGATTGAATAAAAAAAGGTGTCCCATATCTTCATGAGGCAAATCTCTCACTGTATCATTAGCACATGCATTCTGAAACCCCTCTCAAGCCAAGACAAGAACTTGCAGTTCCTCCTACCCCTTCCTACAGTATGATAAATTAGCATAAATGAAGTGCAAGATGACAAGGACCTTCCTCAACACCACTGTTATCCAAAATTATCCTTTTCACTATTAAAGAAAAAGGGTACACAATGAGACTTCAAAACAATCCACTACATTTCAGAGGCCAAACACATTTTTTTAAAGAAGTAGAATGGTAAAATTGGCATTTTAAAAAAATCACACTCAAATTACTTTGTGTGCTGCAAATGTTTGTATGGTACATATGATCGGCATAGCCTTAAGCAGAAAATGTGCCTTAGAAATCTCTTTTGCTTATAAAATATTCTAAATGTATTCTGTCCATTACATTGGTATGGTAACTCTAAATAAATGATATATCAGAGTTCTTACTTCTAGGTGCTCTTTATTAAATCCGTGGGATACTTTAGACATGCTATAGTTCACAAGAACATTACAAATGTTTCTCTGGGTGAGGCTAAAAAACCCAGCTAGGTTAACAGAGTCTGATGATAATTTAATTTTCTCATGGACTAAACTCATGTCTACCAGGTTATTCAAGTCACCTGCATATAAGCACAACCTTTTCAAGGAGGAAGAGAAAAATTAAGTTGGCCTATCAACAGTTATGAAAAAGGATACAAAGCATTCCTCTGAATTATGTGTTTTAGAAATTTATGCAGAGAAACTTCAAACTTCGGTGCAATTTGCAAGCTTCACAATAATGTTAAAAAGGATGCTTAAATATGATTTCCTGTGTTTTGAACTTACAGCATCCCCCATCAGATTTTACTACGTTATTATTGCTGTGTCTTTGTGAATTTACACATACATTACGTATTTAAGAATGCAGCTTTACAAGGACTTCTTACACAGCTTCTTAACCAAGGTCAGAGTAGGACATCTCCTCACTAACAAACTGCTACAAGAAGTAGTTTTTAATAAAAAAATGATGACAAATAACGGTATGTTAGGTATAGAAAAAAACCTTTTCTCACAGCCATAAAGATAATATCTACAGAATTCTCTATTAACAATGGGAAAACAAAATTCAAGCTTTCTCTTCTGACTATATGCAAGTAGAAACAAGGATACTTAAAAGACAAGTCTGAAGTTGTTTCATAGTAAATCTTGAAAAGTAGTTATTACACTTAGTGACAGTATCTAGGCCATTATGGATTTTATTTTCTCCTCCGACTTTAATTTTTTTTACACAAAAGCGTCTATCACCACACTATCTTTTCCTTAAAACATATTCTGAGCTATGAAGTAAATGTGAATTCAAGGGAAGCATCATGACCTCTTCAGGGTTTCTCCTCTATGAAAGAGGCTGTGACAAACAACTTCAGTACTGGGTTAATTGAAAAGCTTTTGATTAAGAACAGGGGTTGTATTTCTATCCTACTAATGGCACCTAGAGGTCAGACTTCTACAACTGCAAATAATTCAGCTTTGACTCTGCAAGCAAGGCATAAAACAAGATTTTAAAAAAGGCATAATGGCATAGTTTGCCTGTCCAACACTTGGTGTCAGGTCTTCTTTTTAAGAAATGAAGGGATTTTCAAGTCATGATATATTCTTTCTCAAGGATATATTCCTGTTCAAGAGACTTCACTGTATAATCTACAGTGTCACTTTTAAAAATGATGTAAAGTTCTTGTCAACTGGGACTATCACCCCGGGAGTACTAAAAAAATACTTCAATACTTTCTACCACTATGAAGATATTCTGTTTTGCTGACATGCACATACAGAAACAGCCACATTTTTGGCAGTACAGCTCTGGCTGCTTGGCATTATAGTAACTCATTTTTCTGTTCCACCTTTTGTCAGTCTCACTTTCTGTATATCTCATGTCATTTGTAGCCAACAAAGCAGTGCTGCATCTATGACACAAGCCTGGGACCACAGTGGCACTGCACAGCTTCCTCCACCCTGTGATAACTATAATATTGCTAAACAGCCTCTGAAATTTGAAGTATCTACCAGAGAAGCAGAAAATGCCATTTCCTTCAAGCAACCACTGTGAAGAAACTAAATCACTCCATTAAGATCACAGAAGAGCAGCTCAGGTTGCGTCTGTAGAAGATGAATCTCTCCAACTTTTATTTAGAGTAATCTATCAAATGCTCCTGACCATTTTCAATTTTACTTTCAGGTGAGAATCAGATTTAAAGATTTTTGTATTTTTATGAAAATAAACATGGCTGTAAATTGGAGCACAAACGTTCTCATTCATAAATGAAGCAAGAAAACACATTTTACACTTTAAATGTAGTGGCAATTTCTCATCTGCTTTTGTCTTCATGCTAGATGCATTCTGGACCAGGGACCAGTCTGAATATCCCAAATGTCCAGTTCTTGAAACATTCCGTATTATTTCAGAGAGCTCCAACTTCTAACTTGCTGCAACCAGACACGTGGCCAGCAATCAACACAGGTATTTTTTTCCATTTCAGTTTAACAGAAAAAACTCACTCCTGTATTCCAAGTCAAACAAGGAAAGACAGCGTTTCTTAGCAGCAGCTGTTTCCAAGTTTGGAGAGTAAGATAGCAGCCATCCATAAGGTGAAAGAAACAGGGAAAGGAAGGACATAAAGCAAGATTACCTTAGTTTCCAGATTTGTGTATAAAGCTACTGCTTTCAACCATATCTCTGTTCTTGTCTCTCCTCTTGTGTGTACAGAACAGAAAATGTATGCAGACTATAAGTTGGGAGAATTTTTTATTTCATTATTTTCAAGATGTGAGGAGCGAAGGACTGAAGAAGTAAAATCAAGCTTCCTTGTTTATAATACATTATAAGATCACGTGCAAAGTTTTTCCCATTTAATATTTTTCCTATTACAAATGAGCTCTTGTTTATACACAAAATATGCCTGATTACTTTAAAGCCAGAATGTAAGATAAAATAAATGGAAAGAAAAAATAATTTTAAAAAACCAACTTAAGGTTTTTTCTGCTGGATAACAGTAGCAAATTTACCAATTTGTCTATTTGTGAAAACCATTAATGAAGGCACACCAAAAAGAGGCCAGATAAAACCTTCGTGTTTGATATGGTTTTTGATATGTCTGTGACAGATACACACAATTTAGGACAGAACCTTATGAAGCAGCACTGATGCTACTTATTGGCAAGAAGCTAGAAGGAAATCTTAAAATTCTCCCTGAAAGAAGAGTATCTGTATCTGTGTATGTATTCTGAGGACTATTATTAAGTAGTATTAGATAACAGGATGCTATGACTTCCCAATTCTGAAAGGGAGAAGAAAGGAAACAATTGCCTACTAGCTACAATATTGTGTGCTACAGAATGAAAATTATATATTGTATTTTGTATTTTAAAAATAGACCATGAAGTTCACAAGCACTGTCAAAGGAATTCAGAAGTTCAGAAAGGTTTTTAGCATATTTCTTAGTAGCAACTGACATTCTTTTTAGAAATACAAAGATGGTTGCATATATTAGGTTTTTAATAGGGCAACATCTTTGTGATTCACGTCATTACAGGCTTTGAAATGCCATATCCAGTATCTGGCACATTGATTCTTCAAAGACAACATACATTTTATGTCCTCTCTACTAGAATGCTCTCCTAGTAACCTTAAAAAAAACAAAAGACAATTCTTAAGTTTTCAACAGTTTAATCTCAAGACTCCAAATTCATCCCCCATATGTTCACATACCATCAAAACATGAATTATTTCTCAAAATTTTGTACAGAAGTTAAAACTCCTAGTAAAGATAGATCAAAAGACGGACAAAAAGAAGTGTGTCCCATGTTGCCTCACAGCAAGGAATTGCTTGCATGAAAATGTACAAATAGGTGTCCTGACTTCATGGTTCTGAAGGATAAGCAAAAAAGAAGAAACACTAGAAGATAAAGGCAATCTGAAATTAAAATTGAAGCGGAAAATAGTTTAAACAACACTCAAAGTTACTACATAATATACTTCTTTATTTTTCAATAAATGCCATACGTTTCACCCCACTGAGGTTTAATTTGTGTCAACAGAAGTACCTTTGTAAAAAGGATTCTTTTCACCTTCTTCCAAATGCATTAATATACAAATACTGTATATTATGCACACAGTTGTTATACTATGTAAAAAAAAAAATAAATCAGACTTTTTGTGTATGTATCACGGAGATTAGTTACTTCAGAGAGAAGACAGTTCAATTTAAAGGTTTTTTGCTCACTAGCATTGTTCATGCTTAAGTAGTGCAGATTTGAATTACAAATCTTAAAATCGCCAAGAAAATACAAGGCCTTAGGGCCAATTATTAAATAACAGGTTTCAACTTTTCTATCAACATACATACACAAAAGACAGAATATGCTGAGAGCAAATAAACACAGATGTCTCTGGAAAGATTAGTTTTATTAGACTTGCAGCACCTATTATGACTGAATAACTATGTATAACCTCAGGGGTGCATAAATTGTCTACCGAAGCCCAAAGAATAAGCTGAAAATTTTCAGCAATTATGAATTCATATGGTCTGTGTGTCCACTGCAAGGGGCTGCCAATGCTACTTGTTTCTATAAATTAGGTCCCCCAAGTCAGTAAGATACTACAGAGGTGCAAATTGTGGGGTTTAATATTTCTACACATCAATGACTAGTGAGAATTTTTACTGCAGGTTTCCCTCTGCATCAGGAAGAGAGAAAGAGAAAAACTGGGGCAGGGGGCATGAAGGTTTGCACACCCATATCTCCTCACTGCCATGTTTTCAGGCATTAATTAATTCCCTGAGGATGTCTTGGATGTCTTGAAGCATTTACTTTCTCCACACACCAGAAAGAACAGGTCACTTCTGATATGAGCTCTTTCTAAATCAAGAAAAGTAAGGCTGGACCTGCTAAACACGGCCATAACCAGACAAATATGCAGTATTTCTGGACATTTAAAATATTCATTTGTGTGTTCAAATTAAAATGGGCCACTACTTCAGAACAGGAAACTATTTCCTCTTCACCCACTCAGAAGTTTGGATGCCTTCCCAGAAATCTCAAGACTGGCGCAGGGCTTAGTGCTGTGCCTGCAAGACAGCTGCATCTGGATACAGCCCTTCATGGGAATGCACACGACAAACCAAGGAAGACAGGTTGAACCGATGTAATTAACGGAGGTGGTGCCAGAAAGTAATCCATGTTAACCAGATGCTCCAAAGAAATTTCTCTCAGTAAGGCAGCACAAGACACAGGCCGTTTGGAAAGCTACTTGAGCCACGCCAACAGATCTCACGGACACCCATGATCACTCACACAGCTTGGAACCAAGCAGTTCAAGCTGCCTCCTCTTCTTCTTCTGGGAGGGAATGGCTACAACTCACTGAAGTTTTCCCCCATGATGACCAGCTCTTTATGCAATAGGAAAAGAGGAGTGGACAAGAAGCTAAAGGAAATTTACATACAGCAAATTAATCTGACAATTAAATGGAACAATCCCAACAAAATGGTAACAAACATTCTCTAACCCACGTGGGAGGGTCACAGCGTGTCTTCAAAAAACATCTGGAAACAAACCCCCCAAATGAATCTACCTTTGCAATTTTAATCCATGTAATATTCATACTAATTAGGCACCAACCAAATTAGCTGCTGCTATTCTAACCCATTTTCTTTCTAAAGTGAAGAAACACTGCTATGTATGTGTCCTTAATAAATCTGAATATTAATTGCAATTAGTGTCAAATTTTCATAGTGCAAAGTGACCTCAACACATTTCAAACATGATGAGAAAACCAACAATTTCTATGAGAAGCAATTTTACACCATTAGATAAATCTCAGTCAGAAGTAGCACAGACAGCATAGATCCTGCCATAGGTTAAAGGGATGATGCAGTCTTGTTTCTATAATTTATTAGTTTTTTTATCTGTTAGATAACCTTACCTATTTCTTGCATCACTGTGAATGGAAACTGCAAATAAGTGGCAAGCATACACGTCTAATACATTAAATGAACAGAAGCTTATTACTGTTTATAACAAAAACATCCCTTCTGAAAGAGAAAGGTGCACAAGCATCTATTCTGAATGCTATTCAAGAGAAAAGAATTAGTACCAACTATGAGAGTTCATCATCTGCCTGGAGATAATAAAGCAAGGGTAGGAAGTGAAAATTGATTGACACGTAGTATTTTAAAACTGAATTTATTATACTTAAAGCTAAATACATGTATTTTGAAAATTGAGTGTTAGATGTTGTAGAAGTTGTAAATATTTTTTTGCATGATAGCTTATCTGGTTATCTTAGGAAATATAGCCCATTACAGATAATTCTTTGTTTCCTTAAAGGTGGTGCATGGGCAGAAGGGACTTCCCAGAACTGTTTGCAGGCTAAGCAGAGAGGCAAAGGACAGGAACACTGTGGGTGTAAAAAGACAGGAAAGAAAAGAGAGATGCTCTATAAAAACTGTGTGGACAGAATAGGCACTAGACAGCAGAGGACCTGTCAAACAGCTTGGTTTGTAGACAGGATTTGGAGAAGGGAAGGTAAAAGAAGGGAAGACTGCAAGGCCATGAAGAAATTCATGGTAAGAATTCCGTCTGAAATTTCACTAACAACGTACCATAGGAGAAATGCAAGACGGAATGTAGCAGTGCTGTAAATACGTTAAAATCGCAAACATTCTTGCCAGCTGCTGCTGTTATCACGAGAAGTAATCTTGTGTTAGGGTTTATTAATAGCAGCTTGCTTTGGAAGAGACTGCCTTTTGTACTTACAGAACACTGCACCATGCAGATTGTCTTCGAGCAACAAAATCTTAACTGTTTAAATGTACTAGTGAGTACCTAAATGCAGGATAAGCAGGTAAAAATATGGCACTAAAAATGTACCAAAAATACCTTTGTAGCACTTTCTCTGCTGTTCTTTTTCAGTTTTTAAAAAGTAAAATGTTGTAGGGAGAGTATCCTTAGAAAGAGACCAGTATGGTGTCATCTGAAGGTTCCTGGCCAATGAGCCAAGGAACAGTTTTCTGTTTCCAGCAGCTAACAACACATCATGTTTCTATTCCCATTTCATCTTCTGTCTTTGGTCTCTACAAGCAGTAAACTCTATGTGCAGGGACAATTTTGCATACAGCGTATCAGATTTATTACATTAATATGCAATATTTATATTACATACATAATATTATTACAACAGGAATAATAATGTTTGCAAATAAAACTGTGCTTTTGAAACCAATGTCTCTGTACATAAATGGAGGTATCTAAATCACGAGGAAAGATCCCACATAATACCATCTAGGATCACTATGCTGCAACTGGTTACCTTCACTAAATGCTACTTACATTACAAACTTCAAATTGCAATTTTAGAAATTCCATATGAAGTTAGGTATATTAAAATATATGGTCTCAAATTTCCTTGTGTTTACATGTTGTAGATTCCTAAAATAAGTTTTTTACCTACCTGCATCTTCTACACACAAGTTGCCTCTTTTTCACAATTTACAAATAAAATTCTATCTACTACCTCGCATATGCAAAGCCATGCACCCCATACAAACTCAATAAACTATCAGGAACAATGAGCCATCTGAAACAGACAGGAGAGAAAGAAGCATGTTTCACCAAATACAACACAAAATTTTACCATCTTTGCTACATTATTATACTATTTCCTGCAAAAAAATAAGTTTCCCTAGCTCATAAAGAAGTTGAACACATTAGCATTTACCAAGTCTTATGAGTGCTTTTGGTACAACATATAAACTAAGCTGGGTTAAGGAAGTACTGCTAAACATAGATAATTCATATGGGAAGAACATATATAGAAGAATGTATTTAGACTTCTACCATCATTTATGTATTTTAACTTATTCTTCTTTTCTCCTCGCTTTATCAATTAGTTTAGAGTCAGTAGAACTTTGTTAGTCCTTCAATATACTAAATATGATCTACGAAACAAATGAAAAACACCACACACAAATCTTATTTGCCTACTACTTCCAAGTGTTACAGTAGCAGCAGAATTATTAAAAACGCGTTTACTGTACTGCCTTCTTGCACAGCATCAATGTTTTCATATGACATATATAACCAGCACTTCTCTTTCACAAGCATATATATTTGCAGTGTATTAAAAATGCAGTACAGTTTTTAATAATCACCTGATTTTTAAAGGAAAATCCATTACCCTACTTCATAGACTCTTTTAGTATTAAAATTATGTCCAAGTGAGGAGCAAGTAAGTAGAGATCTTTTTCTGAAATGTGATCAAACTACACATGACCACACAAATGATCTGCAACTATCTCAAAACGCCTTACCAAGAAACCTTGCAATCAAACTGGTTACTCAAAAAATATTTTATGTAACAGAACAAATTAAAAGTACAGGCTTCCTTGACTAAAAATAAATAAAGGGAAAAGTCATGTCAATTCCCGTACATTTTCTTGCCTTTTCAAAAAAACAAGAAACATTATAAAACACCTGAGCAGCATCTAGAAAGACACTGCTGTTGTTCCTATGCCAAATTGTATTTTCAAACAATATTATCATGAAACATGGTATATAAGTTTTCCAGAAAAGAGGCCCACTTTTATCAGAAGATGAATATCATTGAGAAGCTATAGAGAGAAAGCAGAATTACCAGTCCAAAACTAGGTGAACGGGGAGAGAGAGAGAGAGAGAGAGAGAGAGAGAGAGATAGAGTAGACCAGAGCCTCAGTTTGAAAGAAAAACACAGGCCGAGTAGTGAGTCTAGGAATGAGATGGGATTGTTGTCCTGAAGAGTGGAGCTGTTCAAACTGGCAAAAACGTCACTCACTGACAGAAAGGGTTCCTCACATACGGAATGACAGCCAATTGGTTGTGGTAAGTGGCAGAGATCCAAGAGCAAGATGCTAAGGCTACAAGCCTGCTTATGACTTGTCTGAGTGTCATTCTAGTTCAATTTGACTTCCACTCAAAATCTGGGGAACACCGGAAAAAAAATTGCCAGTTAAAATTAATCCACCCTCTTTGCATTTCTGTACTAAGGATAGTCATGGCATAGCAGAGCAATATTTTCCTCACAAAGGATTCTTCCCCCATCCCTGAAAAAGATCTGTTCAGGAAATTAAAGTGCCTTCATTTGCTGCAGAAGGACCAAAAGTGTTTACCTAGTGATAGAAGGGACTGCAAAAAGAGAAAAGGGAGATTCACAGTTAAAGCAATTAGGTTTCAAAGCAATACATTAAGCATTTAATGACACATTTCATGCGTTCCCCTCTGGCATGATCAATCAGCAAGGAGGCAGCTGGGTCAGTTTATGGCATCATTGTTGTCTCCCATTCCCCCTTCTGCTGGATGCTATAACCTCCAGTTTGAGACAACAAAACAGATGGACTTTAAGCAGGTAAAGACCTTTTACAAAGTCAGTCCAGCATGTTTGAATAGCTCAAAGTGCATGACAATAAAGACGTTTAAAGACATCTAAACAATTGGGCACAAAGGAGTAAAATCGCCAAGGAAACCTTTCTTCTGACACCTCCTGAAGGGAAGTGACTGACTGCAGAATCATCATAGCATGCTTTTAACATCTGCACTCCTGCAGCCTGTAACAGACAGTACTGCTCATTTCAAGAGGAAATGGAAGTTTTAAATGCATCAAAACCACAAAGAAAAACATTTTAGCTAGTGTTAAATATAAATGAGTTTCCGATTGCTGCTTTTATCTTGGCCAGAAATAGGTAGAACAATTTAAATAACAGTGTTTCTCAAAGAGCCAATATGAGGACAAAGGATCCCTGAATATTCTGAAAAAGCAGGTTTTGGGAGTGCTATGACATGTGTTGCATGCAGTGCAGGCTTGAAAACAAACAAACACACACAAACACACACATACCCCAATGAAATAACAACAAAAACTCAAGCAAGTTGTCCAACTATTTTTGACCTGTGCAGCAGGCTGGACTAGATATGCACAGTTTAGCTACCAATTTTATTTTTTTCCAGGGGATACAGGGAACAGCTGTTTGAACAGCAAACCGAGTCGTTCCTCCTACAAATGGCTATCTTAAGCCCAGAGCTTCTCTAACACCCCAGAGAAGAGGAGGAGTAGAGGGAAGTCTATTTCTGCCTGTGTCTAGTTCTACAAAGCCATATACACCAGCTACATCTGACTGTATCCACAGTTTAAAAGACAGATTTCAGTTAGGCTTGGTAGAATTCTTGTGAGCTTGCCTGGGAGACCACGGGACACTTCAGCTGAGCCAGGCTGAACCACCCCACCTTGAGTTGATCAGAAAATTGAGGATCTGTATGCTTCTTTCCACTTCTGTGAAACCTATATTATTGCCTCTCAAGTACAGTACAGTGTAAGCTTGTCTGCAAGCAAAATGAAAGAGAGGATTGCAGAAAGAAGGGGGAAAAGGGTGTAGAAGACAATTTTTAGACTTTCTCTGTTCCATACTGAGAAAATAAGTAACATATTGCTTTTTCTTCAAGGCTACCACTTCACATAGGAAAAACATTTATTTCCCTTGCAAGAGGAGATGAAACGCATGGGAAAAGCAGATTCAGAGTGGAGACACTGCCTATATCTAGAAAAGAAAAGACGACAAAGTTCATTATCCAAGACTATTTATCTTCTAAAGGCATGACCGTCTAGGCAGAATGTTACAGGAGAGTTAGCCTTGCTCATTTCTGTAACTATTCAGTGTTCCCTTCTTTCCACTCAAAACCATCTGCCTTTTCAGTTAACTTCCTTCTTCTGAACTTCTGAAGTACGTCTGTTTCATTCCAAAGATTTTCTAAAGCTGAAACACCAAAAATAATAAAAACAAGAAACAAACCCCCCACTATAAATTATGAATTTAACGATGAAAAGTAAAATAAGACTGGCTTTATTGTGAATATTTGGTAATCCAGAGCAATGGACACACCTCTTTATGAAAAATAAACACAGGGACAAGAACAAACTTCCTTTCCTGTTAAGTATCAACTGATCAGTTCATGATCTGTACTTTTCTGACAGATTTTCTAACAAAAACAAGGGAAATTGAAGTAAAAGCTAAACCAACTTTGAAAGAAAGCTATTTCTGACAGCCACTCAAAGAGGTATCTTAACACCAGTGGCCTTAATGCAAGTTTCCTGCCACAAGGCCCAGAAACAAAAATTCTCTTTTAGAAGGTGCAAGCATTTGGGAGTGCTCTGATTTGTCCAGTGACAGACTCTGAAGATCACCTTTAGTTTTACATTAGGAAACTGTACACATATACATATATACACACACACATATGCACATTTTCACATATTTTTTTCTTAATGCTCTTCTGTCCGTCTCTTCTTGCCAAATGTTGAGAAATTCAAATTCCAAGGGAAATTATTTATTTTTTGTTTAAGGGGAAAATAGATTAGTACTTTTTTACATTATTCAGAACCTGATCCAAAGTCAGCTGCAAAACAGGGCAGTGTAAAATGGGAGGATATATCATTTCAGAGAAAGCTAAATAGTTTTTTGTCCATTAAGTAACTTCTTACTGTCATCCATGAAATAAAGTGCTGTACTCAAGCAAGAAATATGATTTACTGCACAAAAAATTAATTTCCCTGAAAAACTGAATGGACAGACTACTTGGTTGAACTGCTGGCACAAACATTTACAAGATTTGCCTGACAATGAAAGAGTGCTTTGGTTGTTTGAACATAGAAATTAAGGGATAAAGAAAAAAGTCCAAATAAGTGAAGCTGTTCATGTATAAGTCACATCAGTATTTTAAATACACTATTAGCATACCTGTCAACCAGAGGATGGAAAAGGAACTGGAGTCTCATTCCAAGTGCTCTACTGTAGTAACAAATGTGTAAGACCAGAGGATGCTCTTATATATGGAGAACACAGGCAGGTATATAAAGTAATGCTCCAAAATCTTTATCTTATGTTCACATAACATACACATACATCCAAGAGACAGAAGCACTTCATTGATGAACTAAGCTGATAAATTGCCAAAAAATTTGGTTGGATGTATTTCAAGGGTGAACATACACACATACAGGAAAACTATTCTCACAAAACAGAAGAGCATAACAGAATCTTCGGTGTTTCTGAGATTACAGGCACTGAAAATGGATACATTTATTACCTTGATTTTTCCAGCCTGGAATACCACAGGGTGCACACTGAAACCCCTGCTTTACAGCAATTCAATGCTACTTTAAACCACTTGAAATGAAGGAACGCTGTAAGTGAACAAGTCACTCTCACAAATTCTCCAGCTTATTAGGACTTCTTAAAAAGATAAATGCAATGTGATAAAATTGGTATACAGCAAACTTAAAGAGGCTATTTCAAGCAAATTCAAGAGAAATTTCACAGAAAAAATCTTGAAAACTAAAGAGGGAAGAAATCTATTTGTTAAACATAGCTTTTCAAATAGTTGAGAATTATGATTTCGGAAGGAAAAATACTTCTGTTTGTGGTTTAAGAGCATTATAAAGGAAAAATCACATAGTTTTAAGAGACCAGTTTTTTGTTAACTGAAAGTATTTACCATGGCAAACAAAATCCAGCACTTGATTTTGGAACATGCGTGACATACGTGACTATCCTGTAAGTAGGATCAATGATCAGCTGCAGTTCCATCACACTGAAGAGCTGAATGATATCTGATACTTGAAGTGCATACCAGCTAAAAGGTATTCATTGCTTCTTCATTTTATACTGCAAAATCTACTCCAGTGCCTATGAAAGATACGGCGAAGACTAAAGAGGACCACGGCTATGTCTACATTTGATGATACTGCATCCTTGTTTTCCTTGACAGCTTTGAAAGAATACATACATTTACTGTGTAAGTACGGTACTTTCAGAGCTATGCACTAAAGTTATTCTCAGGAGCTACACAAAGAATGCTAAGTAATACCACTTTTAACTGGGTTCAGACTAGTGGTATTGCAGACAAGAGTTTTAACTTGAGCAAACTGACAAAATGCATAAGGGCAAACTGCTAAGTCCTGTGACCATTTATAGTGCACTTCTTGATAGAAGCCCAGTATAACCAATGCAGAGGATGCAGAAGCTATGAACAGTCAAGCTCTCATAACGGAAGTATTTTTATTCTCAAGGATCACAGTACACATTTTAAAGATGTTTTGTTAGGTCTAATGCACAATTAAGGAGGGGAAGAAATGAGTTCAAGCAAGGAGAAGGTCAATACTACAGTCAGATCAATGTCTGAATGGCCCAATTGTACACTCGCCCAAAAAAAGTTTGCATTGATATATTAAGAAATCAATAACCTGGAAGAAAACAGTAGCTCATGTTCTAAAGCACATCAAACTTACATAACTTACATAAAGTACTAAACAACTCAGTGCATTACTTACTAAATTAAAAGTAGAATTTTTAAAAAATAAAACTAAAAGTTGCATATTGGTGAAGACTTTGTGTCAAAACTCCTATTTTGCATAAAAATACTTTTTTGGTTCTTGTTATGTTTAATGCAAGAAAAAATCTAGAAAACAGAAGAAAACTCTCCCATCTGTTGATATGAAAAATTAGGTTGAGTTTTACTAATGGATTGGTTTAACATGCAGATCTTGTATGTAACCTCTGTGTGTTAGCACGGGAGGAACCCAATATGGTAATCGTTGGGAGTTACGTGCAGGCTTTGAGTGTTGCAAGGCATGAGACTAAAGGTGGAGTTCTCATATTTTCCACTATCAGCAGCCGTCATACTGAGAATTGTTAGTTTCAGAATACAAGATAAATAGACTGATGATAGCTTAGCTGGTAAAACAAACATATACAGCATTTCTAAATTTTCTCCTTAGTCCTAATGATAAAAGAAAAGTAGATGCTGAACCGTTTTCTAAATCCTGCTAGAACTAAAACATTAAAGTGACTGATTGAACAGGGTGTAGGACAGGACAAATGAGATAATTCTGGTCATTTTGGAACAGTGCAAAATCTTGAGAAAACTGCTTTAGATTTTGGTTGGGTTGGTTTTGGGGTTTTTTTGTATCTGTGATAAGTTGATGTGTGATCATATTTCTCGTTACAGAAAATACACACGTAACAGACATCAGCATTAAAGTTCCAACAGTTCCAACCATATTACTATAGCCACGAAAAGACTTCTGAGGTATATCTACTAAACTTATCTTCTACACTGTATACTATGCTTTATCCAAGACAAAGGAAATAAAAGTATCCAAACATATTCCAAATGTTTATTTTCAAGTAAACTGTTCTCAAATAATATTTAAAAAAATTAAAGCACTCTATTAAAATACAGAAACTTACTTTATCACTTTCAATATTACGAAATGTTCCTATTCCATGTTCAGCAAACACATATGCACAATATCTAATTTCAGAAAAAATACTTTTCTGAAATGCACATGATCCAATATTAAACAGTCGTGTGTGTGCTTGTGTATATATGTATGTGTGTTTGCTTGTGTTCTAAATTTTGCATTGTTGCAGACTGACATTATGTTGCTGGCTTTCAATGCATGCCATGTACCTTCTACATATAAGAAATATTCTAAGATCTTCCAAACAACATAGCACAAAAAAATCAAACCTTTCAGGGTGATCTTGTCAAATTTAAATTTTGTCTGTGATTTAACTAAGTTTGCTAAAAAGTACTAATTTGACATTCAAAGAAAGCCAGCATATTTACAAAAGGTGAGCTAGATTTTAAAACTTGCATCAATAAACAGAAACAGTATTTATTCAGCAGCAAGAGAAAACCCATATAATGTATTTTAAGAGCCACTTAATTCATATGGTTCCTGAAGCTGTAGTATAAGACCCGTGATAGTTTGTCAGGCTAGGATTGTCTATATATAAACTATATCGCAACCTCCACATAGTAACATGCTATTTTTATTTTATGTAACAGCAAAAAATGTTATCTCCCTTCCTGAGTTACAAAAGTATTAAAATCGTATTTCAAGAATTCTTACTAAAAATGTTTAAATATTAATTAGCTTAACATTTCTAAATTCTCTAATTTAATATCCAACAAGTCACATAGGCCAGTACAATTCAGAACTGAGTTCAATGAATTACGCCCCAAACTATCTTCATGACCTAAAAGACTGAATAATAGCAAAATACACATTTATGAGTGCACCTGTTTTGTACAGCATTTGTTTTCACCTACATGGTTTACAGCTATAAAAGAATCCCCGGCATGTTCCTTTAAATGAGTAATAGCTAAGACAACATGTACAGATTTTAATTAAATTAAAGTACAAGAATTAATGAAATAAATTACCAAAGAGCTCCTCTATGCCACCCTGAGTGAATAGATAATAACAGACATAAGTACTTCCTCATGGAATGAATACACCATGACAAAGCACTGCGCTACAAGCCAAGTGATGAAAATCCAGGTTTTAAAGCCTTTTACACTTACCCGCCTACGGCAGAAGGGCAAGCCCTGTGCAATGATGCTGATGCTAAATATCTTCATCACGGTTTGGTGTGGTAGAGGTTCTTTGGCACTTTTAAGATCAACAGGAACCAAGCCATGGTTGATGGCAGTTTTCCCAGGTTTGGACATTTTATCGTTCTTACTTTGTCAAGTCTCCTAACACTACAAGAACATTTCTAAAAACTTTGCTTTAAAGTTGCATGATTTTTTTTCTTTTAAGTTTCAAACTGGTGAATCAGCTTCCCACAGCCTGCTGCCTTTGTCTCTCAACCTTCTCCTGCCAAGTGTCCTGACCTGTCTGCTGCTCAGTGAAGTGCAAGCTATCCTAGTATAGACAGGAATTAAACTACCAAGGGGCAGGCAGACTGCTCCTGTCAGTCAAACAGCTGGTGGACCTCCCCTGCAATGTCAGAAGAGCCCTTCTCCAAAAAGGGATCTGCAGATTGAAAAAGAAGAAAATCATGACTGCCAGGAGTTATAATAGACACAGCCACTTACACCTGCACTTTAAAGGAAGAATTTTCTTTTAATTTTGTTTTGTATTTTGTAACAACTTGGTATTACTCTTTCAGAAGGGGAATCCAAGGAGATTGCAACCTTCAGAGGGTAAAAGTGTTGCTGCAGGATCAACTCTATCACTCCCCGAGCAGATTTCTTCTGGACTGTCAATAAAACTAAATGAACAACTGATATGGACTTTGCTGGTCCTCAACCACGGTCTCTAAAAATATAATATGTTGTCCAAAAATTAAAAAACAACCCAAAAAAAGGATTTTAAAAAATTGAAAAAAATTAGAGCCTCCTAAAAATTGGTACAAAACTTGCTCATTTAATAGCAGTAGATGCTATCTCTGCATTTGCACCTACATTGTGATTTTCAGTTCGTTCCTCCTGGCCTTCCTTACTTATGTACAGGTGCTCCAGTCTGCACATCTTCCTCTCTCCCTGCCACTGCAGGGGAAGCAACATGTGGGTGGCTTTGGCTCTAAGGATACAATGGCACAGTAGTTTTCCTTCTTCTTGCCAACTCATTTCCCATGAGACTGGGTACCAGTTTGCTCAGGCCTATCCATCACACCAATGGAAAGGAGGAGGGCTCTTCCTCCAAGAATATAGCATCTCCTGTAGATGGGGGGAGAGGTCTGCCTGTCCTCAGCAACAAACCTGAGGGCCATTTTTCAGGAAAAAAGTTCTTACTCCACTGAACAAAGCTAGAACAATAATGTCAATTACTCAGATTTTCCACAATTAGTTTACTTCCATTTTGAATAATTTCTTAATCAAATTAGCTTTCCTACAATGTCTCTACATTCCCACAATCCCTTTCCGGTGCCTATACTTGAACATGTTTCTTAAAAACATATCCATATTTTGGAAACCTTTTTGAGTAAAACTAAATAGCAAGGAACAAAAGCCTGTGAAAATGTCTTAGGAAACTGCTGATAAGAGATGCAGAAAACCATCAAAGCCCTTGTACGAACTGAGTCAGTACAGTCCAAAACACAGTGAATAAATGACCATTAAGAAATCTTACAAGTCTCTTTATGCACAAACCAGCAAAGATAATTAACTGTATAATTATGTGAGGGCAAAAGAGGGAGTGCAGTAATGCCTTAATGCTTAGAGCACAACAATGTAACTTGACAAAAGACAGCGTTAAAATATGACTTTATTAGCATTTCTACTTAGACCTTTGTTTCCCCTTCAAAAAACCAAGTTGTAAGCATGTCTCATTTGCATATAGAGGGCCTCCCAGACCAAACATTTGCATGTGGAAAGCTTTTTATTAAAAAAAAAAAGAAAGAAAAAAGAAAAAAAATCCCTTTCATTGAGAGTATATATACATTACAGCAAGCACCTACTTATAACACAACATTTTTCTCAGACAAACAAGACAATCCTTATTTCTTTACAGATGTTCCATACAGAAAAGCTGTGACAGAATGCTGGGTAGCACAGTACTTTCATGCACAGATGGCTGGGTTTTTTCTTTTCTACCATCCCATTCAGATGTTATTCTAAAGCACATTTAGACATACATTTTCTTCTAAAAGACTCTTTACATTTCCTACTTTGTACTTCATCATATCAACTCCAAGCAACAGTTTGCCTTAGCCTGTACACAACAGTAATAGCATTACTTGATAATTTCATTCTTTCATGTTTTATACAAGTACTAGGCTTTCATTTGACTGGAAGGCTTCAGTGTCTTGGAATCTCAATTTTATTCAAATAAGAAAATTTCACTGAAGTATTCCAAAGAGGGGAAAGAGCAACCTTTCGTTTCTATTTTGAATAACTAAAGTGAGGAACAAAACCAAAAGCTCAAAAGAGGATCAACTCACATACCCTACTGATGTATCATTTAAAAAGAAGCAACAGATCAGTTTTCTATTTTTGGTGAACTGGTCACCATCTCAATTGTTTCAACAAAGTGTGAAGTTTACCAAAATGTAATATATAGTATATAATGTAATTATATAAACATAATTAGAGATCAGGATCAGAGACAATATTCTGTACAAAGCAAGCCTTACTTTCGCCTTTAATAAATATTCAATATTTCGTTTAGTTGCATACAGAATTGTCTGTGTGCACTAAGAGAAATTGCTGAATTAAACTCAGTTTTAAGAGCATTTCATTGCACAATTGCTGAAAGAATTTGACAGTGTGGCAGATCACCAGCTGTTATTAGTTGATACAAGAGCCTAGCATCTTACTACTTTACAGGCTTACTCCCCACGCCCCATTTAAAAAAAATATTAGCTCATAACCTAAGTGCAAAAGAGGAACAAACCTTGGCCCATTTACAGACTTACATACAATTGGGGAGTAAACAAGACACAAGTATTGCATTCTCCAGGCACTGCTCACCACGCAACTTTCCAGTCACAGGTTATTCTCACACCTCTGAAAACACAAAACTCAGGATTGTCAGCCCTTCTTCTTTTGTGGAGTTCCAGTGGTACATTGGTTTCCCCCCAGGAACTTCCAAACTAGTTTAGAGTAATTCCATGGGGACACACTTCTAGCTGGAACAAAGAGGTCATGTTCACATTCAGTGCAGTCTCCTTTTTATGTGGATAAAGCTATGACAAAATAAGGCACTTTTCTTTTGTCCAATGTGACATTACAAAGCTAGATTTCCTAGTTTACTATAGCAATAAGAAAAAACTTTAGTTTTTACCTGTGTCTATTTCCCCCCACTTTTTTACCATTGTCCCAGAAAAAAGACTTGCACTAGGAGATGAGATCTTGTCCCAGTTTTATTTCCCCATATCATTACTTTGGTTTTAGTCTTATATTTGCTACACATTACTGACTGTAGGTATCATTGTCTTACAGTAATGTTTAAAGGTCCCAGGCTAATGCTGAACAGTTATAAACTTTTAATAAGTGAAAGTCCTTAGCCAGAAAATAAAACACAGTCTAATTTAACCAGTAAGAGGGAAGACAATAATGGTGAAGGCTGACTATCTCAGAAGTGTCAGAAATACACTGCATGTAGTAGATATCACTTATTTTTGCATTCCCCCAATACCTATGTATTATAAATATAATTCTAATCTAAGCTTCAAATGTAAAGCTTAAACAGCGACTCTATTGCTTTTATCTTTAAAAGTGTGTATTTTCGCATTATAGGGGGTGAGAACATGTATAAACCTGACAAACATGAAATTACAAAAATATGAGCTTTAATGCTTTGTAATACATTTTTCTAACATCTTATTTCTAAATATAGTTGGGCTGATTTCCAATAGTGCTCTTTTTCAATGTCTGCCTGTCCTTTCAATCAGAAGATCACATTTGTAATGAGATCACATAAAAGTGCCTGAAAAACTAGCAGTTCTAAACTCAAGACTGTCATGGACTTTCAACTGTAAACGTAAGAATCCAGAAGACTCCCTGTTTCTTTTTGGCCACTCCAGTGAAGAGGTGTCTGTAAAATGAAAGCATGTATAAAGAAGTAATAATATTTATATCTTTCAGTCAGAGTAATTCAAAGTCAGCTTTTTAGGAGCTGTTTACCAGGAAGAAAATGTTACAAAATTAACTACCTCGTTCAGTATACTGAACTCAGGAAGGTCATAGTTTTAAGACATAGATCTAAGAAATTATTCCAACATCAAAAACCAGTTCATGCAAACTTTACAGAGTTTTCTTCTAGAGTTGTTTTAACATTATTGGAAAAAAAAAAACTCAAACAAAATCATGACGTTTTAATATGGTGATGGAACTGTACAAGACTTAGAGAGACCCAAATGAAGTATTTGCAAGCATAGGAAAACTAAAATGCAGACAGCAAAACCTCAGACAGGTTCTCCACAGTTCTTATCATTGGTGAACAGCTGCCCTCAAATGGATGAAGCAGAGCACTGCAACATTTCAAAAGTTACCTTCTCAAATTAATCATAGTAACATAATAATCCTTTGAATATATTGGATCATATATTTCCTAAAAAACATCTGTGGTAAGCTCTGCTTAGCTGTAGCATACAGAATGCAGTATAATTTTCATTATACACAAGCCTTATTATTCATTTGATATTCATTCTTGTCCCTACCCATGTCTAGAAAGACTGAGAAACACTTTGTCAGCAAAGCAATGCGGCCTATACTACACTATTAACTACTTATCCAGCCACTGTGGTCCCAGGTTTATTTATGTGAGGGATTTCTAATACCATTATAGAAGTAGTTTTCAAATGACACATTTCATATTAGCCTGCTTTGTACAGGTTAACAAATAAATTGTATAGATAAAAGGCACTGCTGAACAAAAGTTAAGTGCAACTGTATTAATGGTGCTGGATAGAAAAAAACCCTATTGTTCTAAAATGCCTCTATTGCATCCAAGTTTACCCAATAAAAAAATCTGCACTTGTAAGAAAACATAATGACCCAGACTTCTGAAGAGGCTATGAAGGAAATCAATGAGGAAGACAATTTTGACATTATGAGATTAAAATGTCCTGAAAACTGTACACTTGCATAGTATGCAGAAGGGGCAAAACAACTAGTAAAACATGCAAACTGGTGGCTTTTTCCATAATCCATGAGAAAAACCTCAAGTCAAGTAGACTTGTTATAATACAAGAAAGAATGTAGCCCGGCTCCAGGTTAGATTATCATGCCAATACAATTGCATTTGAATTACACTACAGCTTCTCCAAGGCCTTATGGTCCCATAGTGTCGGGACACTATGGAAGCATCACTCTGAACAGTCTAGCCATAGCAAAGCTTTATTTCAGGCTTATGTGTTACTGTGATTGTTGACTGATAAATGGCTTCTATGGCTCAAAGGAAGGAACAAATGTTCACTAAACCACTCTACATGACCACAGGAAAAACCCAATTCCACAAGAATTCAGTGATGCCTAAACAGGTGATGGTCACCTAGTGGACTTCCTCCTCAGCAGTGTCTCCCCTTTCCTACCTATCCTCTAGTTATCTTGAAAGCTTGTGTAATCTTAATTTCTTTGCCAAATCGTGTAAAAATTAGCCAAGAGATGTATAAACTCTGGAAAGGATGTCAGACAATGACACATAAAAGTCTCAACTGCAAAAGCCTTGTTTGCTTTGGCAACAAAGCTTAAGAACACAGTGAAGAAGAAACCAGATTTTCTTAACTTGGATTAACTCAAACGATAATTCCTGGTTATAATTCTGGCTCTGAAATCGTATCAAGGCATGGTTATTAAAAACTACTGTGATGAAAGAGGCTTCTGTCTAATACAAAAGAGCTACCTTACAACTGTTGTCGTGGAGGAGCAAGAAGGAGCTACGCCTTTTGTAACTGCTGGTGGAAGACGGTACAACTTGTGTAACACTCCTATATTGATAAAAAAACTACAAAGGTCCAAAAAAATATAGATAAGGATGATGGTAAAGCTGCTGTCTGGCAAAACACTTCACACTTCACAAGACAGCATTCCCTGATGTCCACTAGTAGAAGCCAGGGAAGATGAAATATCAAGTATATCAGCAAAGGGGAGATCATCAGATAAACATACCTACCACATATTTTTCATGCCTATGCGCATGTTCATATCTGTTTAAGCATCCTGGCATTTAAGTGTGAGTGTACAGAGAAATAAAATGAGACTCAAATTTGACCTACTGGATTTAAATAGTTGTGCATGGGGAGCCCAGCAGCAGTCAGACTAACCAATAGCAAGGGCTCACTACTTTTAATTTCTAATTGCAACACCAATACAAGTGAGTTTGAATGTCAGTCTGTAACAAAATAAGATCTCTACTAGATCTGTTCAATCCCACAGCCAATCCTCTTTATAGCTGAAATAAAAATGTCCAATAGAGACTCTAGCAGCAAAAAGGAGAAGACTAGCACTTCCCCTCTTCTAGCTTTGGCCAGTTTTTCCCAACTCTTCCATAAACTGGCAGTAAAATTTGTCAGGCTTGTGAGATCTGAAATAACTCCAGTAAGTAGGATACCTGAAAATCTTCAACTTTTGTTGCTGCTAAGTCATTTTTCCACTGGATTAGCAACTGTAAACAGCTCACAAAGCAGCCAGATGCATGAAGAGACAATACAGTGTTTAGCAGCGGAGAGCAGTCAAGACCTCCACCTTTGGGCAAGAAGGAGCTATTAGATCACCTCTCTTTGTCCATGGCTCCCTTAGCATGTAATACTGGTCCCAAAAATGTGTCAGTGACGACAGCTTCCTAGGCATCTCAACAAGTGCAGAATTCCATCTCAGAAGAAAGGGAGGGGAACTCGCAGGTACATGTAGCTGTAGGCATGGGATGTGCCCTCAGTCACCACAGTACTACCACAATAGAGCATATTTGCATTTGCACAAGATAATTTTTTGTAAGGTCTCATGAGGTTTTTATGAAAGCAACATAAACTGTCTAGTAAACTGCATACTGACAAGAGTATAAAATATCAATACTAACAATGCTATCATAACATTAAAAAAATACTTAACCATGAGCATCTAACAACAATAATTCCTACTTTACATAACCATGTGAAACCAGAGGCCTCTGTCATCTGACTTTACAAGTCGCCCAGCTTTACAAGTTCCCTAACTTTATTACTGTATTTATTGTGCTAGGGGGTCTTGTTGTCACTGTCACTTTTTTTTTAAATTATCTTTAAAGCATGTGTCTTCATTTCTCCATTAAATATTTCAGAAAACATTCCAGCTATGCAACAGAAATCCAGCTGCATCATCTTGCATTTTATAAATATTCCAGGAATGTCTGCCCAGTTCTCATTGGCTATAACACTACTTGTTGGATAAGCAAGTTTAACTCTTTAGTCAGTGTTGCAACAGCTGTTAAAAAGAATTTCTACAGCTGCTCTGCAGGAATTTATTTGCTGACCACTTACTTATGCTGGTTTTGCACCTTTAAATAAAGCTGAGACAAGAATTAAGAACTACAACAGGTAGAGAAGTCATGCAATATTTAACACTGGATTAAAATGCAAGTCAAATTCCCAGCTGAGGATAAGCTGGAGGAAGGGAAAGCAGGTGGTTATTTAGTAAGGAGGCTGCTTTTATGAAAAGGGAAGATAGTAAACTGGAAAATTACTGTAAAAATTCAGCTTTTCTTATCACTATATCACCCTTTCATGTAAAATGCAAGACATTAAATGACAAATTCTCTACTTACATACCTACACACAAAAAAATACACAAGGCAGTACCAAAATACTTAAAACATATTTAACAGTTTCTGAATAAGGTACAAAAAGCCCTGTCAAAAATGAGGTTTGGACTTAGACCTTTCTTTCTACATATTAAACGGGAACAAGAAAATTCCCCAAAATACCAAAAATGCATTAAAAATATTTCTGCCACCTTACATACCTGAACAATTTTTTTTCTTCTGTAGTGGAATTCTGTCCAGACACTGTTTATTCAGTATTAAAAAAAAATCCTGACATCACTCTTCGGATAGCGACATTGACTACTGTCAAAATAAAAGGCTGAACAATGCTAAGTATTATAGTTTGCATGTTTGAAACAAAACGGTTTTCAAGGTCTCTCTTCTTACCAGCACTGTAATATACACATATATCTAACAAATGCAACAACTGATTGTTAAAATGGCATTCATTTGATAGCACCAAATTAAGCTATATAATCCTTTTCAGCTGGTAACAGCATACTGGAAAGGGGTGTGAGGCTATTTATAAAGCTCAAGATATGTGAAGTAAAGAATGCTTAGAGCACAGAAAAAAGCAGGTAGTATGTGGAAGGGCTGGCATTCTTGATTGGTATGGTTGTCACCTTGATCTTTAATTTGTTTTTCCTTATTTTCACCTTTTTTTTTTTTTTTTTTTTTTTTTTGGGAGGAGAGGGNCAGAGGAAGGGGCAGCCTTGCCTTTGTTTTTATTTAACAAACACTGGCTTTCTCTGATTTGTTCAAATATTTCTTATTATTTAAAATGCTTGTACGTATTTAATAGAATTTACATTTTGTATATGATCAACCAAATCCAGCTCTGAATTAACTGGCAGTCTGATCCTAAACCCTGCCAAGAAAGATATGCAGTGCACCATCACCAAATTCTGACTGGCACAGTGTGCAAAGAGTCAGAGTCTGTCAACAGCCTGTCCTCCAAAACAAATACACAGGAATACCTGTACACACATTGTGCAGCATACTTGCTCTAGGGTATGGAATACAAGTGGTTTACAGCAAAGCCAAAAATTGTGCAGAAGGTAAGTGCCTCTGAGTACCAACTGAAAGTGTCCTTGCTTTGGATGAAGTCTAGCTTAAAGTCGAGGGACAACATTATTACATTTGGCAAGAACAAGTGATCCATACTGAATGATTTTTGGTCCAATTTCTTCCATTTAGCTGTGTCATTTCTACTTTCTTTTTTTTATTTTTACGTATTAATTTTAATTAAGTCAATTATTTTCAGCATGTTTTAGAGAATCTGACCAAGGGATCACAACTGAAGGAATTATGACATTGGCAAAAAGAACGTTTATTATTTGTTGTCTTTTAATTTTTTTTAGTACGTAATATATTTGGGTCAATAATGATCACGGTAGGTGCCATCCTCAAGTGACACTCCATAATTTAAAAGAGAAGAACAAAGGGTCTCCTGCCCACTATGAAACATTGACTGGATAAGAACGTGATTTGCACTTACAGGAAATGTTGCTAATGTTTTACTTGAAAGTAGCAATGACTTCTGATGATGAATAAGGTGGAATTTATCCCTGCTGGCAATCGGTGGTGGCGATAAGTACATTTTCCACTTCACAGAGGTGCCAGGGATTGAACAAATGTATTAAAATTTTATAAGCGTTAACTAAGTAATATGTCATGACACAGCTGAAAAGTATAGCCAGTGTCTTCCAAGACTGAATTACACTGAGTATTACTAAAATTCACAATTCGCTCCTTTCATATGATGCAATATAGGGTCAGGTAGTAAAGTCGGTAGAAAACATCACCTTTTAGAAAGAACAAACATTAAAAGAAGCAATGTCTTATGAAGAGATAGTTAGTCTGGACCACCTTGACCCGGGATAAAAATCTCTGCACTTCTTTAATAATTGTGTCCTTTTCAGACCCTCTCCTTCTTCCCAATTCTTGTTGTTACAAACTAAAGAAACAAACTTTAAAGTTAGCAGGAAGAGTAGAATGGAGAAATGACAGAAGAACAGAAGAGATGATCAACAGTAATGGTTTCCACTTGTATTTCACTGATTATTATCAAGATACCTATCTGTGCACAAGAACTCATGATTTTCTCCTTTGTGATCTCAATACCACTTAACTATATGTAATATTATATCAAAATAACATACAGAGTCAAGGCACATGAAGGTTTTTTAACATAAAGCACATTTCACAATAACTTGGTGAATTCCTGAACTTGTTTGGCCAGGAGCGAATGGGCAGAAGTCTCACAAATTTTGCATGAAGTTTAGACAGCATCTTCATTAACCACACTATGGAAAAAAAGGGAGAAGATGCTTGTGACAAAAAAAACCCCAAACATTTACAGAAACACCAGTTCTAGATTTTACAGGGATTTTTATAATAGAATTTTCACCAATAAACCAAACTGTAAAACATTCACATAAACAAAACATAACAGCTCATCAATAAGTCTACACAAAATGCACATTATATCATTACTACACAAGCACAGCTGCATGCATAGATCAGACACCATGTACTAGCAAAGAACAGTTCATGTGTCAAAAATCGTCCTTTGTCAATGGACATTCGATGCTGTCTGTTCAAACATTTGCTGAGACATCTTGGAAATTTTGTTTTTAAGCATTCTGCCTGTTCAGAAATTATTAAACTAGCAGAGAAATTGACATTGTCTAGTTTTTCTCCTTATACTCACGAATTTATAAAGGTACCTAAATTCCTACACTGAATAGCCACATGTTCTGCAGATAATGAAAAGTCTCCTACAGAAATAAAGGACATACTGTAATCTGCAAATTAGCACTGAGTGAGAAACTTATCAGGAAAAAATGTTAGTCCTGCAGCAGGTGTTAAACTTAGTTTTGGTCTTCAGGTCAATTTCTATTTCTCCAGCTCCCTAAGCTAATTTCAGATCTCATTGTTTTATGAGTACAAACATCAACAAATCCAAGAAATTTACAGATCATAACTTGTATTTGTTAAATATACAGTTCAAATTCATAGCTAAAAGAATATTTAACAACCATTTGGGAAAGGAAGTGTCAACAAAACCAAAAACTATCTCCCCAGAGAAAGTTTTACTTTCTTCACACCTTGACTCATCATTTGCATTATGTTTTGTAGCTAGTAATACCAACTTCATTTAAGCTTGAAAAGGAGAAGCAGCTTAAAACAGGCACTCAAGGCAACAGCATCCACTGATAAATGCTCAAGTAAATACAGCTGTATCACTACAGACTGGAAATATTTGGGCTAATGATCACATCAGGCAATAGCATGTGTCACATAGTCAAGAACAACAAAAGGAACAAATGGCATATTTAAGTGCGGCAGAGCTCCCAAATCTATTTGTTAGACAAGTCACATATCCCAATAGGGTAAGTTATCCTGAAAGGATTCTGAAGCACATTTGCATGATTTCTACTTCATAATGTTTCTGTCATATAATTGGCGAGTTGAAATAGTACTACTGCACATTTTTTTCCTTCTTTTCTTTGAGAAAAAAAGCTCATTTTCATTTTGCTAACAAAGATGCAGAGCAAAAACCACATGAGCGCTGAACCGACACTGATTTCAAAGTCTACGAAAAATGTGACAACAAGACACTGCTTCAGGTAGTTATCCTGAAGGCATCAATGTAATTTATTCCACAAAAAGTAAACTGATACAGAAGTTTGAGTAACATACTCAAATACTCAAGTACTTCCCCAATATTTAGCTTTAGGGAGTAATGCCTAAGCCAAGCAACCAAAGGACAATTCAAGTATTTTACCCTGTTTCTGCACCCCCATGCCCAAGCTGGCTGGCAACTTTCCTACTGTAGGAAACTGAACAACCAACATAGCTACAAAAGAGCTCCACATATGTTCAGCAGAACATAGTAAACATGTCTGGTAAGAACCACCAGGAAATGGAAGGTGTATGTTCTGATGTAGGCTTCACTGCAAAGGAAGGGCAATTGTATATTGTCAGATGCCTCTGCAGAGAAAACTGGCACAATGCACATTTGTTTTCCAGTATGGCTAGTTGAAGTAAATCCCTTGACTGGAGTTTAAAGACTGACCTCAATTATTGGCATAGAAGTAGAAAATTGCTTGCGTCTTACTCAGCAAGACTTCAGTCTACTAAGCAAAGCCTGTAATGAGAGAAACTTAAAGAAAACCAAAAAAACCCCGCAACTTTCTGCAGTGAAGGGAAAAGAGAAAATCAATTAAAATCTACTTATTAAATAGAATTTTATAATCTAAACTATGACTCAAACTGTCAGAACCAATGTTTTCTGTTAAACTACCTTTCTTCCTTCCCAGGCACTAAAATTCTTGATTTTACTCTCTATACAGAATTACTTACTTCACAAATTGTATATTAGAACTGTCTTTTAATTGTTGTAATACTGGTAAAAATCATACTGAAAAGTGGTAAGACACCCTACATAAAGGAAAAAACCCATAGAATTTATTATAAATTCCTTTAATTTGACTGTGACGCTTTTACATAAGTCAAATTTAATTACTAAGAATTTCAAGAACTTTGTATGAGAAAGCTGATATAGATAGCAAAGTTCTTAGATAAGCCATAAACTCTATCAGTAATAACCACATTACTACAAACATAGACCACATATCTATTAGCAAATTTCAAGATCCCCTTACAGAGTAGGAAAAATTAGCAAAGCAGCAATTATTTAACACATCAGATTTATGTACAAGTACAGAAACAATTCTACTTAGAAAATGCAAAAATACAGTTAAACTTCTACGAGCCTTGAGCAGCAAATGAAATAATAAATTAACACAGCCAAATAAAATCACAGGAAGCAAGAAATACTACACTGTTATTTGTTCTAAGGCATGTTGCAGGTTAGTAAAGTTGGAGAAGTACCTTGCTATCTACAGAGAAAGAAAGAATCTGCATTCCTTCCATGGATGCTTTAATATTTAACAAAATACATCTAATGACAGTTGTGTAACCTTTCCAAATGATCCTGCATGCCTGGAATGATTAGCATGAAACTGTGGGGTATACAAGTGAGAAAGAAATCAAAGGTTAAAAGTGTTGATTTACATTAATCTTCAAGTATGAATATTTCTAAAGTTATTACCGCCCAATACAAAAACAAGGCTCTGTATCAGAAAAGTAAAAAGAAAATATATTTTAAAATAATAAAACTTGCTTGAAAATAATTAACTGTCATGGTAACGCAAAAGTAATTCTGACTGGCAGTTATGAATCACAGAATCATTGGAAGGGGCCTCTGGAGATCATCTGGTCCAACTCTCTGCTACAGCAGGTTCACCTGGAGCAGGTTGCACAGGATCATGTCCAGGCAAATTTTGAGTATTTCTATAGAAGGAGATTCCACAGGCTCTTTGGGCAGCCTATTCCAGTGCTGTCACCCTCAAAAGAAAGTTTTTTCTTATATTCAGATGGAACTTTCTATGTTTCAGTTTGTGCTAGTCGTCCCTTATCCTGTCACTGGGAAACCCTGGAAAGAGTCTGGCCCCAGTCTCTGGACACTTCTTCTCCACCCTTAAAGAATTTGTATGCCTTGGTAAGATGCCCTCTTCTTCAGCCATCTCTCCTCAAGGCTGAACAGGCTCAGCTCTCTCAGTCTTTCCTTCTCAGAGATGTGCCCCAGTCTCTTCATCATCTTTGATCCCCTCCACTGGACTCATTCCAGGAGCTCCATGACTTTCTTGGACTGAGGAGCCCAGCACTGGACACAGCACTCCAGGTGGCCTCACCAGGGCTGAGTAGAGGGGCAGGATCACCTCTTTTCCCCTGCTAACAGTGCTCTTCCTAATGAACTCTGAGATACCATTAGCCTTCCTGGCCACAAGGGCACTGCTGGTTCATGGACCCCAGGTCCTTCTCTGCAGAGCTGCTTTCCAGCAGGTCGGCCCCCAGCCCGCACTGGTGCCTGGGGTTATTCTTCCCCAGGTGCAGGACCTGCATTTGCTTTTGTTGAACTTTGTCAGATTCCTCTCTGCCCAACTCTCCAGACTGTCCAGGTCCTTCTGAATGGCAGCACAGACTGCCAGTGTATCAGCCAAACCTCCTAGTTTTGTACCATCAGCAAACTTGCTGAGGGTGCATCTTCTCCCTTCTTCCAGGTCACTGATGAATAAGTTGAACAAGACTAAATAAACGTAAAGACCATTTACTCACTTACTTAACTCATTGCACTTTATTGCTGTAGTTCAGAACAACCAAGGGAGGGAAAAATTTGTCACTTCCTAAGCTTTTAAAGAGAATGGTCTGAAAAGTTTCAATTGAAAAGGAGAATCATAGGAAGAAGCAAGTGAAAAAAAAATTGTAAATGCTTTTTTATTGCCTTTTTTCAACAATCAACACAATTTTTATGTGTAGCCTTTCTGACACAACTTTAGGCAAAATATTACTTAGTTTAAAACCCTTTAGAGCATTAACTGAAAGGCATGAAGAAGCTACATACCGGGCATGTGATCCTTGCAAAAAAAACAGGTAAAAAAACCCGGTTTTTCTAGTATGCAGTTTTTTCTCTTTCTCATGTGTACTCAGAGCAGAGAACTATACATTGCATTCACATCACATAAGCCATCTGAAAATAAGTCTAATACTTGTCCTTTCGAAGGAAATATTTCTCCATCATTTCCTATACTGGAAACATATTTCTTGACAAATAAAAAATACTGAGTCCTTCTGTTCCAGTTACATTTATTCCCTACACTTAAAAAACATGCTTCAGGCTTTTAGCTGCAGAAGCAAGAAAAACCTTCGCAAAGGAACACCGCACAAGTCTGTATGGGGCTGCAGCAAAGCAATAGGAGCTCCCTCTGCTGCTCAGAGGAGAAAAATATTAACACACACTTAAAAACCACCCTCCAACTACACACACTGCAACTTTTGCTTAGTTCCATGTACTGCCTGTACACAAAAAAAAAATCTGCTCCCAAGGATCAGCAGTTCTGTAATTATCTTTGATTCCTTCTTATCCACCTATCCCACTTTTAGTCTACCAATAATTCTGACAGTAACTGCAGACTTTTACACAGAAGTCCTTTTCACTTCACATACGTACAAAGTGCCCAGTGCAGTCTTAGGTTTCCTCAGTTTAAAACATTAATGCTATCTTTCCACACAAAGCCAAAACCCCCTGAAAAAAATAAATCCTTCTTCTCTCTGTGGCTCTACATATAAGCCTAGACCAAGCACTTTGCAGCAAAAAACTCTCTCCCAGTCTGCACTATTGAAGAGCTTAAAGCTCTGTATGTGAGCATAGCTTTAGATTTGTTTCAGAACTGAAGAGATGGGTATTTAAGCTCCAAGGGACAGGTTTTCCTGTGGTACCTCCTATTCCAGCTCCACCAAAGTCAATCCATCTTACCTGTTGTATCTTCCCTCTCTCCACTCTCCCATGTCAATGAACAATCAAGAAGAGGCACTCTTGAACAGCACCATTACTTACATGCATGCTCTCTTGTGACTTACAGCCCAATGAATAGTATGGTCTGTAGTATGGCAGAGGATGCTGCAAAGTCCACTGGTTTTACATGAAAATTAAACTGCTTCTCACCCTTTATCATTATTGTAAGCTATATATGTTATGTGTTAAATGTATCCATTAAAAAAGTCAACTTATTACCTTTAGTAATGAAGCACATGCTACAATATGACAACTGCTGAAAGGGTATCAAAGTGTATTTGGTGGTTGTAGATGCAACTATACAAGAATTTTTCATCTTCATTTTAGCTAACCTGTTTTCTGTTTCCTTGGAAGCTCTGCTAACCAACAAAACAATCACAACCCACAATCCTGCAACAAGCAAACCTGCATCTGAAGAGGAGGCTAATTAGTGAAGTTATTGGAGGGCTCTGCATGCATGAATACCTGAGCCCTTATGAGATGTCATCATCACAATCCAAATAGTTAACACAGAAGTAACGTTTCACACTCATATAACCTAACTTGCTAAGTTTTATGACAGCCTCAACACAAGAAAAGGAAATCAATGTTTAAGTAAGACAGGGTTGTTGTAAAGACTCTTGTTGAACAGTGCCTGCTGTCCAGAAGGATAAAGAATCTCACATAAATGGGCTCAAACACTCCTTCAGAAATCCCTACAGAGAAGCAGAGCAGACAAAAGTGATTTTTTGAAACCCCAAACAAGAAAAATGGCTACGCACCAGCTAACAATCTTCCTGCTCCACCTGTTCATTTGGATTTTAAAATTCAGGTCCTTACACATTACATTTCATCCCTGTTAGTCTGATATCAAGGAGCTATTTTGCCTAACCATAGAAATCTGTGACAATATTTGCTGGAAATAATGCAGCTAATGCTTTTCATGAATTCATGTGTTTAATTTTTTTTTTAAGTGGTTCTTTCCTAATTGAGGTGGCTTCAACATTAGAGACATTTACTATTAAAAATATTGTGTAACGCTGAATTTTAGATAAAGAAAAACTAATTGAACAAAGTTAAATTCATAGGAGCTTGCACACAAGTGATCATGACTTTTTTCCCCACAAAATACGTCAAATCCAAACCAGAGATGAATGAACCTGCAGATTATTGTAACTGTTTAGAAACAATTTCTAAGATAATCAAGAAGCCAATGCTCCTCTGAATATTAAAAGCTTGCAGCAGTTCAAGAAAAACAACTCATCTTAATGGGAACAAAAAAAGTAAATTAAAAACAAAATATTTAAGTATATTGAAGTCACTAATATTTAAAAACTATGAAACTGAAAGTTACAGGAACAGTTATGCAAACAAAGACAAAAAAACCTGGAACAAGTTAAAGATTATGTGTATTATGATCAAAAATATTTTTAAGCATTAGAACAATCAAAATATTTCAGAAATATCAAATAAACCTAATGATTTACAGAAAAAAAACCTTAGAAAAGTACAGAGTACAACCTAGATAATCCTATGCTGAAACCCAGTGTCAGTACAAGAGAAAATAATGCACTGGTTGACATAAAATAGGATTAAGAGCATTGAAGACATTTTCTTCTACAAAATCATGCTGTATCTCCTCTGCCATGAACACCAACTTTGATAAACATAAAATATTGCTGGCATGATATATCTGCTAGTACTACAATTTCATGAGTATGAGCACAGGTAGACAAACAATCTAAATCTCAATTAAGCAAGAATGTTAATTTACATGAGCTATTTCAGAGGGATGGCAACTACCAGTAATACATGCTTGTCCTCACATTGCAACACAATCCCACATGTACAGAGGGATAAAAGCAATTCAGTGCAGTTGCTATGAAATATGGGATATAAGTGTAATTTGTTTGCTTATGTTGCTTAACTGTTACCCAGCAGAACTCAATTAATACAAAGTCATCACAGAGCACTGGAAATGGATGCCAAAAATACGATGCAATCAGTGAAGAATCAGCATCAGGAACATGTTTTTGTCTGACTGCTACACATATTTACTTAGCCCTCTTGTGCTACTCAGCATTTTTAAAACAGATATGACAACATTTGATAAGACACAGATCAACTGGAGTAAAAATTAACAAACAGCAAAGGATCTGACTTGTGAGAAAACTCTGGTCACTTTAATACAACTGAGCATCAATTCTCTAAGTACAAAGGACACAGGCCAACCTTACAGAACAGGAAGCTCTCTGAAAAAGGCTTGTATCATATTAGACAAATCTGTCAAACATGAAATCCCAATGGATGGAATTATGTGATATATAAATACATAAATACATTGCATAAGCAAATTTTAACCGTCCTTGGCACAGTTGCTACTGAATTTTAATCGCAGTTCTGATATCATAGAATCATTTAGGTTGGAAAAGATCTCTTACGATCATCAAGTCCAACCATTAATCTAACACTACTACAAGTCAAACACTAAACCATGTCCCTAAGTGCTCTATCTACATGTCTTTGAAATACCTCCAAGGACAGTAACTCACAACCACCTCCCTGGGAAGCCTGTTCCAGCATTTGACAACCCTCTCCCTGAAGGTATATATCCTAATATCCAATCTAAACCTCCCCTAGTGCAACTTCAGGCCAATTCCTCTTGTCCTATCACTTGTGACCTGGGAGAAGAGGCTGACCCTCACCTGGCTACACCCTCCTTTCAAGTATTTATAGAGAGTGATAAGATCACTCCTGAGCCTCCTTTTCTCTGGCCTAAACATCCCCAGCTCCCTCAGCTGCTCCTCACAGGACTTGTGCTCCAGACCCTTCACCAACCTCATTGCCCTGCTCTGGACATGCTCCAGCCCCTCAATGTCTTTCTTGTAGTGAAGGGCCCAGAACTGAACACAGGATTCAAGGTGCGACCTCACCAGTGCCAAGTACAGGGGGACGATCACTGCCCTGGTCCTGCTGGCCACACTATTGCTGATACAGGCCAGGATGCCATTGGCCTTCTTGGCCACCTGGGCACTGCTGGCTCATGTTCAGCTGCTGTTGCCCAGTACCCCCAGGTTCTTTTCTGCTGGGCAGCTTTTCAAGCCACTCTTTTCAGCCCAAGCCTGTAGCGCTGTATGTAGCTGATGTGAGCCAAGAGCAGGATCCGGCACTTGGCCTTGTTGAGCCCCATACAATTGGCCTTGGCCCATCAATCCAGCCTGTACAGTCCCTCTGCAGAGCCGTCATGCCCTCCAGCAGGTCAACCCTCCCAACCAACTTGATGTCACCTGCAAACTGACGGAGGGTGCACTCGATCCCCTCGTCCAGATTGTTGATCAAGATACAAAGATATCTGCAATTCAAGACAAATATTCCCACACCAGAGTGCTCAGGGAAGTATGATAACAAGAACAAAAAATAGAAAAGTATGCCCAATAGACACCTGGCTCTTATTATTGACATTTAAGTGATCTTTCAGGGAAGAACTTGATTGCTTAACGTATGCAGAGAAAAAACCACATTTGTTAAACAGCTCTTCAACACAACATGAAAATAAACCGAAATTGTAATGGTCAAAAAACATCAGATTACAGGAAGAAGGCAGAGCAGAGTAAAGGTGCAGAAGTTTAAACACTGATGATAACTAACAAAGTATTAAACTAGGCTTGAGAGAGATTTGCCTTGCTGCACAGTTTCCTGTTTTCAAACAATGACATTTTTTCTAAAAATAAGCTTTAGCTTGCACAGAAGTCAATACAGAGCAGCCTCATATTTTGTGCAGGAAATCATCAAAGATAACCACAAGGATTCTTCTGAACTCCCCTGTGTTGTTGGTGATTGCAACGAAGTCTCTCCTGAACCACTGTCCTTCTCATTTCAAGTGCCCATGCCCTTTAGTCATAACATTTTCCGACACTATGACAGCAATTATACCAGTCATATGCACAGAGCAGTAGTATGAGGCAAATATTTTATATATTTTTATATATAACACAAACATTATATAAAACATGAGCAACTATAAAATTATTTTTATATAAATTTAATGGAGTTTATGCCTCTGATGAAGTTTATCAGGTACAACACAGTGAACTTGCTGCTACTAAGGTGACAGGCAGCAAACTCAATCAGGGTACACTGTGGTATTATGTGGAAATAAGACATTTCCTTCCTTAGCCACACAGGACTCTGCAGGTCAACAAGCAAAAAAAAAAAGTCAGGTTAGAGAGATTTTATTCAGTAGTTTACGAGGAAAGGAAGAAAAAGTAGAACAAAGAGCAGAGATATTAAAAAGCTAAGATGAGCTGCACAACAACACCTACAGTAGTAGCAGTTGCTATTTTGTACAGTCTCACTATTATCTCTTGGT
>VZTJ01004171.1:1883003-1911023 GCA_013397795.1 Orthonyx spaldingii | reverse complement strand
GATCACTGCCCTGGTCCTGCTGGCCACACTATTGCTGATACAGGCCAGGATGCCATTGGCCTTCTTGGCCACCTGGGCACTGCTGGCTCATGTTCAGCTGCTGTTGCCCAGTACCCCCAGGTTCTTTTCTGCTGGGCAGCTTTTCAAGCCACTCTTTTCAGCCCAAGCCTGTAGCGCTGTATGTAGCTGATGTGAGCCAAGAGCAGGATCCGGCACTTGGCCTTGTTGAGCCCCATACAATTGGCCTTGGCCCATCAATCCAGCCTGTACAGTCCCTCTGCAGAGCCGTCATGCCCTCCAGCAGGTCAACCCTCCCAACCAACTTGATGTCACCTGCAAACTGACTGAGGGTGCACTCGATCCCCTCGTCCAGACTGTTGATCAAGATACAAAGATATCTGCAATTCAAGACAAATATTCCCACACCAGAGTGCTCAGGGAAGTATGATAACAAGAACAAAAAATAGAAAAGTATGCCCAATAGACACCTGGCTCTTATTATTGACATTTAAGTGATCTTTCAGGGAAGAACTTGATTGCTTAACGTATGCAGAGAAAAAACCACATTTGTTAAACAGCTCTTCAACACAACATGAAAATAAACCGAAATTGTAATGGTCAAAAAACATCAGATTACAGGAAGAAGGCAGAGCAGAGTAAAGGTGCAGAAGTTTAAACACTGATGATAACTAACAAAGTATTAAACTAGGCTTGAGAGAGATTTGCCTTGCTGCACAGTTTCCTGTTTTCAAACAATGACATTTTTTCTAAAAATAAGCTTTAGCTTGCACAGAAGTCAATACAGAGCAGCCTCATATTTTGTGCAGGAAATCATCAAAGATAACCACAAGGATTCTTCTGAACTCCCCTGTGTTGTTGGTGATTGCAACGAAGTCTCTCCTGAACCACTGTCCTTCTCATTTCAAGTGCCCATGCCCTTTAGTCATAACATTTTCCGACACTATGACAGCAATTATACCAGTCATATGCACAGAGCAGTAGTATGAGGCAAATATTTTATATATTTTTATATATAACACAAACATTATATAAAACATGAGCAACTATAAAATTATTTTTATATAAATTTAATGGAGTTTATGCCTCTGATGAAGTTTATCAGGTACAACACAGTGAACTTGCTGCTACTAAGGTGACAGGCAGCAAACTCAATCAGGGTACACTGTGGTATTATGTGGAAATAAGACATTTCCTTCCTTAGCCACACAGGACTCTGCAGGTCAACAAGCAAAAAAAAAAAGTCAGGTTAGAGAGATTTTATTCAGTAGTTTACGAGGAAAGGAAGAAAAAGTAGAACAAAGAGCAGAGATATTAAAAAGCTAAGATGAGCTGCACAACAACACCTACAGTAGTAGCAGTTGCTATTTTGTACAGTCTCACTATTATCTCTTGGTATTTGGCAGTGATGAAAGTGTGCTGCTCATATGTACTAGCAGACCAAACTGTGTTGCATCAGGAATGCATGCTTCTGAGGAGCCAGGTTTACATCTGACACACAAACATTAAGTAGGGCATTCAGCCATCACTGCCTGTAATGGTGCCACAAAGCAAGTTTCACAGAATACAGCACACAGCAAGGTAATTCAGCCAGAGTTATGAGAACTGTACTCAACTACAACTGCTGAGAAACATGTCTGAAAAGCTAAAAATAAGTCCACCAGGTTCAAGTCTCCTAAGATGAGTCTATCTTCAACAGGTAGAAGCAGAAATCACTTGTGAATACAGCTCTGTTAACACTCCCTTTTCTCCTCAAAAGCAGCATATTAATTAGTCATGCTTATTTTTCATTCATGCTCACATAGATGTATTTCCACAACACTTTGTAACCTAGAACATATTCCTGTGATTAAATGTTGGTTTATTGGTAACATTAATGTTGCATGTTGTCAGTTCTAATGTGTAATCATTGTGCTGAACAGTGGCAGCTCCAGCAGCTTTCTAACCTATGCTGGTACTTCAGGTACACAGTTGAAACTTCCTAAAACATAGATGCACCATGAAAAAATTCCCAAATATGGTTTGCTACCTGGCTCCCCAACACTTTTTGCAGAAGCACAGCCTGGAGACAGAGCACAGACAAAAATGGCCTGCCCTGCATCGAATACACAGAGCAACTACCAGTCCACACAGAAATTTTGCATCTGTATAAAGATCTTTCAGACAGCTTCCTTCAGGCTAAATCTGCTTGTTTCAGTTCTTGTTAAATACACCTCAAGAAAAGAAAGAAAAAACTACGTTCATTACTGAAGTCAAGAAAAAAAGCTTCAGAACTGACCACCACTGAAAATTATGCTCTGCTCTGTCTGTACATAATTTGAGCATAGTTACTTACAAAGCACTTCAACAAGTTTTCAATTTAAAACATAAACACTTAACATATTTTTGAGTATAAAAATTTCCCACATTAAATATTTTTCATACTGGATGCAAGTTGTTATATGATACTCAGTAAGTCATACTAAATCCAGGAAAACCAATGCATTGAAATAAAACCAAGAATTTCAGTTGTAAAATCCAACTCATTAATATGAAATATGATAGTATTTCACTCCAAATTAGAAAGCATATAATTCAGTACCTTGACAAATAGAATTATAAATATAAAATTATCTAAAAAACTGATTTGAAAAGACTACAACTTTTCAAAAATCAAAGATGTTAGCTGAGATACTTTAAACACAGAAGTGAATTGCATACTATTGTTATTAACAAAAACATTGCTGCAGATTCCAGAAGCAAATGTTCACCCTATTTACCTATTCAGGTGCATCTTGAAGACTGATTATCCATCTCTATACATCTATGCTCATACTCAACCTGTTAACTTATGTTAACTGACTGATTTTTGTGGTTCTGTTTTGTTTTACATCAGGTTTTAATTATTTTTTTAAGCAAAATTTAAAAGGTTTTGTTTTTTGAAAGGTGAGAGGAGGCTAGGTGTTCTATTAACAATCTATGATTAAGAAAAAGAAATCAGTACATAGGCTTAAGAGCAACATTCTTCCAGAAGAACACTGGCCTTACTAGTCAATAACACTGATTTCATTATTTTGCTGCTCCTAAGAGTTAACAGAATTCCTCCTTCTCAAAGAACTTGGAAAATATAGTGAACTACGAATGTGCACTGCAGCCAATAACCTAATAACTTCTTTTTAATCTAAAATGTTAGGTGATATAAGTAGAAATAAAAGTATGAAGACTAATTCCTAGATTCTTACTGTAAATCTGAAGTTTTCAACAACCAGCACACAGGTTCCAGGTCTTCACAAGCAGGATACCATAAGACATTTTGTAACGACTTTCTAACTGAATGATTGGCTATGACAATTTTTTTAATCTGTATTTTATCAAGGAACTCAGCAGGCCAGCAGGAAAAACTTCATGTTTCTATAATATTTCACCCTACTTTTTCATTGCAATGTTTTCACCAGAAACGAACCAGATTTTGTCTGAGAACACAATACACATACAATTGCTTATCTTCCCTTCTCGCCCACTTGGAGAAGGAAAATATCATAAATAATGCCAGGAAGGTCTTATGTTACAAATCTTTATAAAGAAACGTCTTGGTATTTTGACCATAGTAATCAGAACGTTATTCCTTAAAATATATAGGGGTATTTGCTCATATCAAATGCATGCAAATATTTTGATTATTAACAGCTAAAACAGCTAAAAGCATAGTTTTTGTGGACTGCATAAATTCTTCACCATAAGCTCTTTAGGAAATAAAATCTTTGTTTCATTGTAAAACTTTAGTTTATGCTAAATATGCCATTTTTTCTCCAAAATCCAAAGTTAATGAGGATTAAGAGCACAAAAAAATGTAGCTTCTCACCTTTGTCTTCATGTAGAATGGCGATGACTGGTGAATGGGCAAGTCCATGAGGCTATTGGAATTTGTGACACTATTACTGTTAGTATGTTCATCTTCTCTACTGCTGTCATCAGACTGATCAAAATCATCACTGTCCTGGTCCATTTTCTCCTCCTCTTCCACCTCCTCCTCTTGATCACCAGCATGTTCATCATCATCTTCCTCTTGGTTACAACTGGATTCTTCATCCACTGTAATAAGTCTATTATTATTTTCTTCTAACTGTTCCTGCTGAGACTCATGCCTGTCATCAAATCCAGGTTCTTCTCCTCCTGTCTCCCCATTCCTCCCAATGTGCTGCTCTTCTTGTTGTCGTCTTTGCTGCTGCTCCTCCTCTTCTACGACCCGATTCATCTGCTCCTCATCTACTTGGCTTGAGGAAGCATTACCTCGAAGAGATCCACCAGTTCGTCGCCTCTTGCTGCCCACAGAGAGCAGTTCCTGATTCATTTCCAAAAGCCAGCTTGCTACTTCTTGGACCTTGGCTAGGCTATCTGAAGATGCAAATGCTTTCACATTCTAAGGAGAGAAAGAAAAAGTGAAAAATTACAGAAGTTCTTTTTTTTTTTTATTAGATAAAGCAGTAAAAATCTATTTCATTGTATTATTCCTGGCAACTAAAAACTTCCAAGAAACAAGGAATGATTTCTATTTGACACACAACTAGAAAAACCCAAATAAACTGCAGGCAACTTTCTACCAAGAGAATTACTTGTTATATCAAACAGTCTGATCATAGTCTCTTTAAGCACCAGATTCTGCAAAATGCAGAAGAACTAGTTGCCCTCCTAGAGAATCCACAAGAACCATTAACATTCATGTTATCAGAAAATACAACCATGCAATATTACTTTCAAAAAACTGGACACAGATCATTTCAAATGACATTTATTTTCCCTCTCATTTGATTATAGACTTTGAATATTATTCACAAACTTTTGGTCTTATGCAGTAAGAGCAGCAATTTTCACATATAATTGAAAACTTCATTTCTTGTTATTCTAATTTCCTTTTAGATTAATGAAGAAGAGAACACCCATTAAAGAATACAGCCTTATCACTGCCAAGTCTGAAGTTGGCCAGAGAGATGCCCAGTGGTCAAAAGCAAACATCACTAGGCAGCCTGTGCAGCCCAGAAATGGCATAAACCTCATCTGGGAAAAAATCACTATTAGCAGTAAAGTTCTCCAAAGTCTAAGAAGCTACAATAATTGCTATATGAGTCTCTGAGATGTAAAAATAGGCCAAAATTAAGTGCATAGTAAGAGAAATTAAAAAATACTAATGCAATTTCCAAATTATTCATGCATTCAGTTACCCATGTGCATTCAAGCCATATATAAGAACAGAGGGCTGTAACACAGACTAATTTATTATTAAATTTGGTATCATATTTCCAGCAATACAGCTTCTGAGGCTGGCACATCCAGACTCTGGTTTCTCTAGATTCAAGCAATGTGTTGAGTAGGTGAGGTCAGACAAACTCAACAAGTAATCAGATTCACAGGCTATGAAAGCAGTACATGCAAACATGTGGAGAGACAAATTAGCTTTCTCATTGTGTATAGAGCCACTGTCCTCAGGGGCTCACAGCCCACACCACACGCTCAGCAGGCCACACTGTGAAAGAGAGGTTCAGAAAGCACAACGCCGCAAATATTGGACGGGAGAACAACTTCTGAGTCTCCCTGGAGTAGGAGCAGTGAATGATGTTTCCATGAGTACTTTAGAACGGGATGATAATCTCTGAACCTCTCCCACCACCACCACTTCCTTCCTTTTCTTAAGTCATCGATCCATTATAGTTCAATTTTTTTTTTTTTTTTTTTTTTTTCAAAACAAGAAACCTAGGGCCTTGGATGATGGACACGTGGAACACACAGACCCCAACTTCACTCAGTAACTTTTATAAAAACATTCACCTTATTGGTTAGTAGGGAACAAAGTACCAGACACCATAGCTCTACTGTAATTTTCAGTGTGTTGTACCATAAAAGCCAGAGAAACACGTTTACAGATGTTTTTCACCTCTTTCTCTGAGGAGGATTCATAGCTGGGATTCTGCACTTCTCTGCACCCTTCTTCCTCTGGGAAACACTACTGACATCCCAAAGACAGGCTTCTCAAGTTTCCATGTATATACCCAGGTGACGATTCCCTCAAATAAAACCTTGTAAGATCAAACACTGAAATATGTGTTCAAAGAAAGTATCCAAGAAGTTCCAATCAGTGAATGAGAAGCTAACACTAGAAGACAATTAAGCACCACACATTCAATGGAAGGAAGCAGATGCTGTGCTGACTCTTGATTTTTCCATGGAAAAAAGCTTTCGGACACTTGGGTGCACATGACCCAAACCAGAAGTTAACGTCTCTGTTTTTATATTCAAGTGGCATCAAAAGCAAATGTGTTTATTTTTCTGTGTACAGTAAGGCGCACTTGAGAAAGATGCCATGAAGACTGTGCTCTAAGAGAAATGTTTCCACTTAACATTTTCCCCCGTGCTCAGAAACCTTAGCATATGGGAGTGATGTTTAATAACAACATTTCATCAAAAGTCAAATTTGGTTGCATATATAACCTGATGTTAATACAACTTATGTCTCAGGCTAGCTACATAGATTGGGCATTAGGAACAAAACAATACTACATCTTACTTTCTCAACTTGGAAATTTGAAGCACTAAATAATGTAAAAATCAGTAGCAAAAAAACCCAAAAACCAAACCCAGCAAAAAAACTGAACAAGAGGTTTACATCTTCACTATCTAGCAATTCCAGTTTCTACCACAAATGCTTCTCTAAGTAGCCATGAGTGTAGCTTAAAAGTTTAATTGCATTTTTTTGTGGCAGCAGCATTATAAACGCAATTATTGGTTTAGTATGTACTTGATAGAACTGCAAATGTTGCATTTGTTTCAATAATTTAATGCATACTTTCAATTTGTATCTGTAAGCAACCAACATAAGAGGTCAGCTTTGAAATACTAAAGTAATCTAATGCAAGAATCCACTAGATGATTAAGTGACAAAAACATCACTGTTGTTACTGTTATTATAACCAAATGAAATTCCAGCCAATTAAAAATGTACACTTTAATTATTCCTACATTTTTGAGTGACCACCAGTTCATGAAATTAACTTTAGTCATTAGTGGTTTTCCATTTTACTCTGCATTTGCATGAATAAACTCGTTTTTTCAAGAGGCCTGTAAAATACATTATTAAAATTTAATTACAAGCAGTGCTACATCAGAAATCATCACTATGCAGAGAGGTGATGTATTTGCTAAAGAACAGATGGATGTACATTATCTGAGAGATTTGAAACATTAAAGCTGCCTTCTATCAAGTAAGTGTTTTCAGAATTAACTACTGTCAGCTAATACACAAGATACAATAATTTCCATATGTAAGGTAGATAAGGCATAAGAAAGGATTATTGTTTTGCAGAAAAAAGTGTATTTACAAAATTTCCAGAGAACTGAAATGATGTGTTTTGAGCTAGTACAGTGTCTCTTTCATTTATACAGTCAGAGACCAAAATGACTCAAACTAAAAACCAGAAGAACCACTGAGGAAAGCAGTTGTTTTTTCTACCTGCCTCAGACCACAAAGATTTTTCTTCAGACAGACACCAAAACATTGCAGTGCAGTGGCAAGACTTTGTAGAAACATGCAAAACCCATTAAACTTGGTCAATGAATTGGCAATTTCCAGGTAAGTTTTCTAACACTTGCATTGTATAGGAAAATAAAATGCAAGAAACCCCTAAGGAAAATGGAAGTCTCCAGACTGATCCAACAGTAAACTCATAGTTGAAGAAGGCATCCCACACTGCTATTCAAGACTGCATGCAGCCCCCAACTCTATTGAATATTAAATGCTGTTTAAGCATAATTCTTCACATTTATCCATACATTTCCACAGAAGATAGATTATAAAAATAAATATGAACAACAGTTACTCAAAATAAGAAATGCCAAACAATACTAGAAGATTCCAGGGAAAACTGCTCAGGGTTATCTGGCGCAACAGGTTGCATTCTGTACTGAGAGGATGACCACTTCACTTCCTGCTTTACTGCTGAAATATCTCTATCCTGCTAACACAGATACAAAAGTCGTTAAATATTTTTAACTTATAAACCCACATAACTATGGGAAAATAAGGAAATTTCTATCAGTACTGCTTGTTTTTATTATTCCTTTTTTATCACTTGAAACTGTAAAGAAAAAAGGAAATGAAGTGGATGTAGAGAGGTGGAGGTTGGGGAGTGGTGGGGTGTGGTTTTTAACAAAATATAAGGGATTGTGAAAAGGTTTTAAAGAATTAACTTGGGAATTAACATATTAGATTGACTTGGATACTAACCTAAGTCATGCTAGTACTGATCATGATAGCATTTAGTGAAAAGACTATAGTTACAGACACAACATGGTTTATGGGCAGGGGATGCTCCTAGAACAAATCTTTTGAGATTACAGATTTAGTGGACAAAGACAATTGGATTAACACAAAAACTTGCATAGATATTTGACTAAATCTTAACACTGTAATATATCTGAGCTTTTTATTGTGTTACTTAACTGTGTAATATTGAATTGAGGTAAATAGCAAAAAAAGAACATCCCACCCAAGCTAGGGATCTCCTAAGATTTCATTTCAACATCCAAATCTATCTTCGGAAAAGAAAGTGTAAGACCCTTACAAGCACACTGTGCTCAAGACTGACAACCAGTGCAGTGCTGTTGGGGCAGATGTGCAAAGCTGAGACACAGCACCCACAGGATACTGGCTCTGGGGAGGGGAAACAACTTATTCTCTGAGCTGCTTGCACCCCCCAGGCCTAAAATGACCCTCACAGCTGGAGCACGCCTTCAGGTCACTTTATGAAGAACACTATTCATTACTTTTTAGCTCCCTGAAAGAGAAGACTAACAGCAGAAGTACAAAAGTTACTCCTTAATTTTAATTCTAGTTTGCTATGTTTTCATCAAGAACAGTGAATGGATATAATGTAAAATAAAATCACTTGCATTCCTTGAAAGATATCATGGGAGGCAACAATCCACAGTAGGAGGAGACCTGTATCATGACTAATCGTACTGTGTTCATATAAATAATTATGTTATTTTTAACATTTATATTAGTAATCACTGTTATGCAGAAGATAGCTGGTTTGTCTTTTCAGTAACAACTCTTTAAAGAAGAATAATTAAGCTGTAAAACATGACAAGTTAACTATCATGTGGAACTAATGAACGGCTTCTCTCCACTTTTCCTCTGAAAAGGAAAAGCAGAAAAAAGCTGAGTTATTTAAAGGGTGCCAAGTTTTCCAGCAACTATTAAAAACAAAACAGGCAAATCCTCCATATAGTCCTGCATGCTGCCATTCAATACCAAGCAGTGATTATCCTTCCACTGAAAGGATCTTTGAGGTATAAACGCTAAGGACACAATTTTCAACTGCATTGTCTTAACCTTGCCACTTTGACAACTCTACCATTATTTGGGTTCTTATATTAAAATTTTTACCTCTCCAAATGAAAAATTCTTACCTTGAATGACTAATAAATACCTGCTTATTATTTTCCCTATGAATTAGATTACTACAAGAAGCCTATACTACTACTACTGCTAGAGATATAGCATAAGCATCCTTGTTTGCTCAGTTTAGAACAGCAACTTAATATTTCAGCCTCATGCAAACTATGCTTTCTGTGCATACTAACAAGGAAGAGTTTCTTGCCAAAAGCAAACATTAGATAGTACTTATAACAACATAAACAGAGTATCTTTAGCTACATTACTTGAGAAGTATGTGGGCTGAAGAATTCTCAGTTTAGAAAACTAGGCAGGCAGTTTCTTATAGACCTTTCAAATTTAAAGATGCTGTTGTATACCTACTTAGCAAAGGCTAGAGATGTACCAACAGAATCATCCCAACTCTTCATGATAGATATACATGTAATAATGAATTTCTCTATGAAAAAGGATTACAAATCCTCTTACAGTGCAAAAGGAGACTAAGCACTCCTTAAAACTTAACAGGTTTGGATAATTTTGGGGTTGAAATCAACCTTCTTTTCAAAAAGTGAGTAAATGAAGTTTGTGGGTCCGTGGTAGCTGTGAGAGCTTTCCAAGCTGGCCTGACATCTCCAAAGTACTATGTTCTACTTTCTATGTTCTATTGTGCCTTTCTGTCCCCAGACCAGACCACCCATATTCCCCTAACAGAAGTCCTTGGGATCAGTTTTACAGTACCATCGACAGCACTGCATACAAGGATCTCCCCAGCTGCCCACACCAACAACAGCCCAGACCAACAACTGCTTAGGATAGTTTTACATTGCTCAAGGCCTCTCATCTATAGGAAAAGAGTCTGAGGAGCAATGAGGATGACCCTGCTAGTCTGGCTTTCTAGTAAAGAACTTCAGTTACACTGTGCTGTTACTGTGTTGTGGAAGAACTCTTCTGAGTTAACACACATTATGCCATAGGTACCAACACATAGAACCAGAAATCTCAACTATGAAGTCTAGGACTATCATTCAGTAACATTTATTTTATGTAAACAGGCAATGTGATTACTGTGCAGAAATAGTTCCATTCTTCCCAACTGCCTATGTGAACAAGAATTTTATCTAATAGACAAGAAGCAAGTTCCAATCACTAAATGCTGAAATGAGAAAAATACAAATGGAATTAACTATGAGGATAATTACTCACTGTAATAGCTCACTAGGAAGACAGTAAATTCATCACCTAATTTAAGTCTTAAATTAGAAATATACTCCATCTTAGTTTAACACATATCTTCAACAACTACAGAACATGCAGCACAAGTGCAACTACCAGGGCATGGTGAGCTGAGTGCCCCTCCCTGAGAACATACACAAACAAGAGCTGTTGTCACCTCCTCTCTGCTCCCACAGTGACACAGAGGCAAAACATATTATCAAACTGCTGATTAAACCCTGCCTAGTTTCAGTGTAGACTTATTTCACAACTACTAGGCTTAACACAAAGGCTAGTGCTGTATGGCCAAAACAGCCTTAATATAAATTTTTCTTCAGCATTCATAACATTGCTGAATGTGGCCCTAGGGCTGGGATGCATTTCCAGTGGGAAAACCTTAGCAGTACAGTATGCTGAGCTGCTTTACATACCCATTCATACAGACTGTTACCTCACCTGGTGCTGCTTTGCGAAGTTGTATCGTAAGAGCAATACATGAATAACTTCCAAGCAGAGCTGCTCATTATTAATGCAAACTATTCTGAAGGCAAAAGCAAAACAGCATTTGGCAGCAAGACCACTGCCATTAAGACATTTGCCTGCAAACCTCAAAGTGATTTCTAAAGTACCCAACTGACTTCTCTGTCTCGGTTTCTTTCCTGTCCACTAATCATAAAAGTAATTCTGGGTACATTTCCTGAAATTATAGGTGTTGCTAATAGTGAGTTGCAATTTTACTAGATGGCTGGCGTCAGCTTCTGGCAAAATGGTAGCATGATTTCTTGAACTAAAACTACAACTCAAATGTTGCTGAGATGCAGCACAAACAAGCAGACACACAGAAGAGTAGAGATATGAGAAAACCAAAAAATGTAATTTAGAACACAGAGCAGAAAAGATGGACCAAAAAAAGTCATCTTTAACTGAAGTGGGCTAACAGACCTTGAGAACAAGTAGCAACTAAATTTAGTTGAATTAAAACTTAATTTAGTTATACGGAAACGGGAAGAAGGGCAGGAAATTACCACTAAGTACCAAATTGTCCCCTGCCTCAGGGCTGTTTGAAAAGAGAGTCCTCTAATGTGAAATAACAACACACAAACAGATGGAAACATATATACCCTTTGCAGTGAAAAGCATTCTAGTGGTTAAAAAGAAGATGACAGGATGAAAGCTGAGAAAAGTGAGAATCAAGAGCTGTGACTACTATTAAAGAACATTTTTCTTTGAGTGATTAAAAACAGTTGAAGTAAATATCCCTTTTTCAAGCAGCTCTTATACCACCTCTAATAAGCAATAACAATCAACTCCCTTTACTCCCAAAAAGCTTCAATGCACAGAACAGTATTTTCAAGCCTCTTAATAATGAATAATGAAGTAAAGGAGAAGCAAAGCAGGTTATACCATGAGAAGTCCAATCTTACTATTCTGTTCAGTTGCAGGCTTCTGCACCATACTAACCTCCCAGAAATTATTATTATAAGGTTATGGTAAAAATTACGAATATTCTACCAAAACTAAATAGCCATCCCTTAATTTGAACTCTACACTTTTTTATATTATTCTAAGCATATGACATGATGAGATGCAAGAGAAGAAGAATAAAATGCCCAAGTCTTTCCAAGTTATCAACAACAAATTCTACCTCAAGATCCACAGTGGACAATGCTTATTCCAGGCTACTGTCCAAACTTTTCTTTTAATTTCCTGTTTTCAGTTGCCTATTCTTTAAAAAATGTCTGAAGGACAAGGCCAACAATCTCCTGGGTGCATTAGGAAGAGCATCACCAGCAGGGGAAGGGAGGTGATCGTGCACCTCTACTCAGCCCTGGTGAGCCACCTGGAGTGCTGTGTCCAGTTCTGGGCATCTCAGCACAAGAGAGACATGGAGCTCCTGGAGCAAATCCAGTGGAGGGGAACAAAGGTGATGAAAAGACTGGGGCACATCTCTTAGGAGGAAAGGCTGAGGGAGCTGGGCCTGTTCAGCCTTGAGAAGAGATGACTGAGAGGGGACCTCATGGATGCGTATGAAGTATCTGAAGGGAGGGTGACAGAGGATGGAGCCAGGCTCTGCTCAGTGGTGCCAAGCAACAGGACAAGAGGCAGTGGGCAGAAACTGATGCACAGGAAGTTTCACCTGAACATGAGGAAGAACTTCTTTACTGTGCAGGTGACCATGCACTGGAATGGATGGTTTAGAGAGGTTGTGGAGTCTCCCTCATTGAGGGTATTCAATAATTGTCTGGACACAATCCTGTGCCATGTGCTCTAGGATGAGTCTGCTTGAGCAGGGAGGTTGGACCAGACGACCCACTGTGGTCCCTTCCGGTCTGACCCATTCTCTGATTCAGCTATCATGTAGTCCTGTATGCTAAGGAAAAAAGAAGTAATTCTATCAGTACTGTTAAAGCAGATTGGAGTAAAAGGCTGTAATATAATACAGACAAAGGCATTTCTTATGTGTGTTTAATTCACCAGTTATAAACCAAATTTCTGAGATAAAAAAAGGTAGCTGGGGTCAGACTAGGGTAGGAAACATGCCTCATTGAAGCAACACAAGATACAAATACTGGTGTATTTTACCATTTTGGTAGGAAAAACTACTGCTCAGCCGTATTCCTGTGAGGTTGCTCTAAAAGAACAAGGAGCAATATATATTTTATGAACAAAGCCTATCTGTCCACAGTCCCAGTTCATATCTTGTGAAATGTTCAGCCATGAGCATTAAATCAGATTTCTGCGGTACCCGCTGGGCAATACTGTCTCCATTCTGAATGCCGTACTTTCAAAGATGAACTCCAAATTATGTCCTTTCTCCCAGAGCTAGTCAATGAACATGTTAAATGCCTTTGCATCAACATCTGATAAGGAAGAGCCTTTGTTCTGCACTTCTTTAAGTTTAATAAAAGCAAGAAATACAAAGGGAAACATAAAGGCAGCATTTACCAGACTTGCTGAAATCTGCTAATACACTGGTTTGTCTGCATTTTCAGCATCTTCATGAGTAGAAAGACATAAGTAAAACAAGGTCACATACTACCAGAATACATTCCCTCTTCTGGTGTCTAATTTAAAAGCAAAAAAAAAAAAAAAAAATCCAAACCAATTACAGTCTCCACATGGTATTAAAAAAACAGTAAATGCTTTCTCATTAACCTTACATCTTCAGAATACTGCCCAGCACACATTGATTCCTAAGTGTTATGTTCTCTGTGTCACAAAGAACCTTTACGGCACTAGATTTAAAATCTGACCTTGCAGAACAACAAGGCACTTGCTGACAAACAGCATGAGTGAATGCCAGGTTTGAAGGAAGATGATATCCCAGCCTGTCTAAAAGAATCTGGCCCTGGCCCAAACAGACTCTTAGCAGGCTCCACTGGAGAAATGGAAATGGTTGCAATTATTGTTATTGATTTAATGCCCTTAAAATGGCTGTCTGAGAATCTTATTTCAGTAACTGATTAAGCAGTATGATTCAGCAGCAGGGCATCTGCTAACAACCTACAGAAACATAGATTTCTTGGCTCAAACTATTTCTGGGACCAGGAAAGTAAGTTTTTGTATTTGCATGACCAGAGGTAGATAAGAATGTAAGGTGGCCTACAATATTTATGTCAGGCAGGCATTCAAACTTTCTTTCAAACCCTAAAAAGCCATCAACTCTAATATCCTGTTTCTGCTTTACAACACTTTCCTAGTAGGAAAGGTGATGTGACCACAAGCAGTAAAGAGAGTTATGTTCAATGCAGAAAAGCACTGACCACATATACAGGTAACAAATAAATTATTTACCTGAACTACCAAAAAAAAGATATACTGATGCAGACAAATATAAACAATCTTAAAACTTGAAATTTTCATCCATTTGAATGGATGAAAAACCAGTAACAGAGATTCTTTTCAATGACTAATGTCATTTAAGACTGCCACAGGATATTTTTAGTGGAGATTCACCAAAATCAACTGAGTCCCCCATACTCATTCCAAAAAAAAAAAAAAAATTCAAATCAATTTTATCTCGTTTCCTCTAATGTATATGGTGTTGCTGGCACTACATTAAGAATGACAGATATGAACTGTTTTAAGGACAGTAGATCTTACACCTTTCCAACAGAGATGGGTAATGACTAGGAACCAATTAACATCTTACACCACTGCAAAATAAACACCTACCCATAAACTTGACGCTACACTATTCAGTAAAAGCAAGGCATGCTCTACTGCTAGCACTATGGATCTAAACTTGACTACTGTCATGAGTTTCACCATCCCACCAGTCTGCCACAGTGACATCATTTCTCATGCCTGTGTGGAAAGAGGCATGCAGGGCTAGGACAATTTCTATCCAACAATGAGCCCATCACACAATGGCAGCTGCAAAGAGGAACAGCTCCCCAAGCCTTGATCCACCATTACTGTAGGCTCATCTGTGTTCCTGATTTTTCAAGACTCCTGTAGGTGAAGAGCAGTCTCTATCTTTCCCCTCAGTGCTAAACAGCGTCAGCTGTACTGATCGAACACTGACTGCACCACTCCCCATCCAAACCTGGTGTCTGCCCTCACTGCTGCATCAGGTGTATCGTGTTTCACAAAGGTCAGTTGCCATGCCACACAGCTGCCTTGTGGATATTGGAGACCAGCATATTTTGGAAGCAAGTAGATGAAGTTGCTCAGGTCCTAGTGAAGTACTGGTACTCAGAAGGAGAAATTTGCTAGATTGCTGGTAACAGGTGTAAATCCAAAGCAGCTGAGATAGTACAGTCTGTGAGACAAAATGGTTTGTCTCCTAAGTACCACAAGAACCCACAACACAATAGGCAAGGAAAGAGTCAAAACTTGTTGACACGAAAGAACAGAGCTCAGTATGCACTGAACACACAAAACACATTGGTGGGTTGGTTGTTTATTTTCTAACCTAGAAAAGCTGTTAAAAAACAAAATTCATAAAGTAACTGATTTAATACAAATTTTGATGCCATTATCCAGCTAATTCAGAATGTTGCTTTATCATTACTATGTAAGTGTGATGTGTGGAACAGTCCAGCTGCAAACAGTTGCATTTCACTCCAACTGTTTCTACTGATAGAATGCCAAATTGGATGACTTTCTGAATAACACATTGGTTGTTTATAGCTACAGCACCATCAAAAACAGGGCATTTATATTTGTTCTTACTGGAAAACCTGGCTGATTAGGTTATGTCCTATGACATAGCTTGAAGCCTGCAAAATGGCCCTTACAGTAACTTTCTCACTGCAGCAGCCCAAAAGGCTTTTAGTAACTGTAAGACTCTCTTACTAAATAGCTCAATTTTTCAAAAGGTCTAGTCCTCCACTGAGGAAAACAGAATACAGTACAGGCAATGTGAAGTTCAAGTCATCCCTCACAGCCTTCACATCTGTGTCTATCTTAATTTTTCTTATCATCTACACATGGGCTTCCATGTTCTCAGGTGCATGGATGATTAACAAATGGTACCATTGTCCAAAGTTCAGAAGTCACTTTTTAGTCACCAAGACATAGGAGTCAGCTATTTGTTCAACTGAAGCAATGACTAGGTATGAGGTATAAAACAGTACAAAAAATACAGCTGAACTTTTTAAGGTATTTACATTTCCATTCCAATCATCTCAACACCTGGGAAATATTTAGCACACCAATTTTCTTTCTTTCTTTCTTTCTTTCTTTACTAAGAATCCTGGAAAGAAACTAGGCTCTAAGAAATGCTTTCATTTCCTGGTGCATTCCTCACAGATTTTTATCAAATCCTAACACGAATGTATTTTCTACTTGTAATAGTTCAGGGTTTACATGCTAAAATCCATTCCAACAAAGTTCACAGTCATTCTTAAAGGTATTCCAGTTAACATGGGGTAATGGCATCAATGGGGTCTCCAGACCTGCACTTACTCCTCAGACATTAGTGAGGTCAAGTATGTTTCCAAGATATCTCATCTTCATGGACGGGCATTGACCTGAAACTCCCAAGCTCTTTTAGGCACTTCTGGTATATTTTTTTCAATATGTTAAACAACTACTTTAACACTGAAGGTACCAACTGTTTCGGGAACATGGCTGTTCTCAGCAGGAGCTCCTGCATTCAGCATTCACTTCTCTGTTGAAGAACTGACCATTTTAAAAATACTGATCAGTGTAAATTTATTGTGGTTCTTTTTGGAACTTCTGGCCCAAAGCCACTTTTCACAGACTGCCCAATTAGTCTTGCATTCCTTGATTTTTGGGTCTCAGGAGTGGGGGAAGTTGAAACTGTCACAGAGAGCAACATGTGCCACCCTGAACTCTAGTACTCACCAGAAAAAAAAAATCTGAACAGATTTGGACCTGTTTTAAAGGACTTGTTACAAGTGGACAGGAGGTGGCAACCTAGAAGTCTGATCCCAAGTCCATTCAGTCCCAGGTGATAAATTTACAAGACAGAAAACATTCCAGACACTTCTTCTGATGAGTCTTATCATCTGGAAAATGTTCAGCTCACAGGAGCAGGACAGCAGGTTGGGCATTACTAGGTCTTTCTGTCACTGGTGAAGGAATAGAGATTGGATGATGAGTGCTCCATCATCTATACCCCAGCATGGAAATACTAAGCAGTCCAGATGCAGACACCATCCATCAGTGACAAATGGTTGACTCAGCAGAGATCACACTACCAACCTCAAAAAAGGATGAGATTTCTAAGAGCTTGCACAGAAATTCTCTTAGTTATGCAACCGAGAAAAATGAAAAAAAGCTTCAGCAGATTTTCTAGCAGTACCTTTTTAAAATATAAAAAATCAACTTCAGAAGTCTGAAAGCAGTTTTTTAACAGACATTTTTGAAAAATCATTTAGTTGGTCTTTTTTCTTTGTAGTTGCGTGCATACAGTTCCAGCGGAAACTGAAATATTAGTTGAACTTTTTATACCTAGAGATATACAAGAACTAAAACAAGCATCATAGGGAAAGCCTAGATCATTGAATTAGATAAAATTGCAACAAAGCAGTCATATATTAAGTTTAAAATAGATAAAGACTACCAGCTAATAGAAAACAAGTGCTCAGCAAGCACCCCCAGCATGCTTATTCTGCACAAGATTTATTTTGCTTTCAAAGCACACTTCCTGACACATTAAAATAAGCTATTCAAAGGAACTCCTGCAAAGAATAGGAGTGTAGACATACATGCATACACTCTTCCTGAGGCATAGGCTCAGCCTCCCACACCCAACCTGCTTATCCCCGCATCCAACCAGATCTCCTGGCATACCTGCGCACATAAGCATCACTAATCCGCTTCAGCCAGAATGAGCCAGGTTAGCTTACAAGTTTAAAATCTCAGCTAAGCAGATTGGTTTTGCCTGAAATAGATTAGGAAGCACTCACACGAGCAGTTCCACACACAGATTAGAGGTGAATAATCTCCTTCAGGGGCACGGGGCAGGCAGCATGCAGTCACAACCTGCAGTCAGCCCAGCTGAACCTGAACTCAATGCCCACTGTCACATTCACCTGGGAAAGTAGTAAGAGCTCACTTTTAGATTCATGCTGTGTTCTGTTCCACAGTTTCCCCACGTTGATAAGACTCACCAAAAGTCAGCCAAGGATCTCAACCATAATCTTAGGAAGCAGCTGGCATCTACAGCCTACAAAGTTTTAGATATAACACACATCTCAGAAATGCTAAGTACCATACAGGTGATATGTAGAAATGAACTGCTTCCACTTCCCTTATTTAATCAGAGAGCAAGCTATAAATGCAATTAAAATGTAAGGTATTTTACAAGTGTCAATTTTTTTTTTCTTATTTTCTTTGTCACACACATACAAGGAAAAGAGTACTGGTCAACTGAAATTGCCAGAAAGATCCTCTCTTACTACTCTAATTCATGGGCTTCCTGCTTCTTTAGCAGTCACTTTCATAAGTGAACATCCTGAGAAAGCTCATGAGGACAGATAATTTCAAAGGAGAAGAAAAAAAAAGTTCATGCCTATATCCAGATGGCAAATTTACCACAGAATTTACTACTTGGAGAGAGTGCTTTGCTCCCAACTTTACTCTCAATTTTAAAAGGGGGATGTTTGTTGGGTTGGTTTTTTTTTTTTTTTTAAACTTCCTTAAGTTGTTCCAATAACCTCAGAAATTTAAGCAAATATAAGGCAAGTCTGCAAATACACTGAAAGTATAAGAAAAGGTATCACCAATCCCATCATTGGTGGGTTCAAGGAGATGTGCCATGCAAGGGCATATGCATTCCACAACTGCAACTGTAAAAAAGGGTCTTTCTGAAGGTAAATGTTTTAGTGGTTTTTCTCCCACGATGTTGCATTCACATATGCCTGCTTCTGTTCTGCTACCACTTCTTGTTACTCACATCTCCAAGAAGGTATGAGTGAAAATTTTTTGATCTAGCATTTTTTATCTACAAGAAGAAAGCAAAGCAATCAGGGAGAGCCTGAGATGCAGACATGTAGACAGGACTGCTACACTGTTCAGGTTGATGACAGAACTTACAGCATGCCTCAAGGAATGGAACATCATCAAGAACATTCCTACCTTTTTGGTTTGTTTGGGGTTTTTGATGTTTGCCTTTTTGTTTGTTTTCTTGGAGTTGGTTTGTTTTGGAGCATTTTTTTAGCAGATCAGAGATGCACAGAAGATATTAGAAGGTAGAAAAATTAGGAATTTTTATCTACAAATACAATACTATTGTCCAGGAGTACATGCTGCTCTTATCAAATCCTCATCAATAAGTAGCAGAAGATCATAGCTGAAACAGCTAAACAGCTCAATGTAGAAACAGCTACAGACGTCTAATACTTGCAGATGTGGCAATAAAGTAGAAGAAATAAAATGCCAACTGAATCTCTTCTGTTCTGGTAGCAGTAGTGCCATAAACGATTTCAAGAGTGACCTGGAATCATCCAGTCATTAACAGAAAATGCTCAAAAATTAACACTTGCAGATAATGTGCTAATTTGTATTTTATAAAATACTTTTATAAGTTTACAAGATGCAATGAGAGTTAAAAATACCTGGGGAGAAGTTTGTTTTGAAAAGCATCTGCAGTTGGATTGAGAATTCAATTGTTTGGTTCTGTAGTAACCACACATTCAGTGACTGTATGCTTCAGCAGTAATAAACAACAGCAGAGATAGGGAAAGACAGTAACAAAGTAATCTGTAAAAGCTCCACCTTAACTCATAAAAGAAAACCAGAAGAAAGACTAATATATCTTTCCAAGCGCTAACATATCCTAAAAAAGGCTGTAGGAAATGATTCTGTTCCTGGTTGTTCACTTCTTACCTCTATCTGACTTTTCACTATACTTTCCCCATGACTGAAATGCTCAAAGCTGCTCCACCTCAGTGCTTTCCTAAAAGTCTTTTCAAGTCTTTTATATCTGCAGAAGTAAAACAACCCCAGATTTTGTTTTTTAACCTGCACATTATCATCTCCAAATTAGTTACCAGTAACCTTCATACCCAGTACATAAACATGAAATCCAAAAGCAGGTGCTTTTATTTGTCCTGCAGAGGGAAAGTCCTTTCTCCAAGTACAGGTTTGACAAATATCAACCAGGATCTCTCACTGTCAATACATGCATTCCTTTCCAGAAGGAATGAGCCAAGTGGCACTTGTACAGTGGAGTACATCATTTATACTGTCTAAAGAATAGTATTTGCTCAACAGGATTCACAAATCTCAGACCAAGGAGAGAAGATACACATTTAGCTGCTTGCAATGGGATTGATATGTTGCTTATTATTTCACCCACTATCGTTTTAGAAAATTAGAAGCAGTAACACAGAAAAGTGGGACTAGATGAGATCACAGAAAAATTGTGTTTTGAAAAGAAATTGCAAGGTGAAGTTAGAAGCTGTGTATCACAACAGAGAATATTCCAAGCACATGTGGCAGTAAAAAACTAGAAATGAACTAAGCATAAGGGGATAGTAAGGGGAAAAAACGTGAAGTGTAGAATAAATGATACAGTGTAAGGTCTTAGAGGAATTATAGATAATTCATTACTAGATACAGAGTAAACAGGTTCAGATCTGTTCAGTGCCTGTAGGCAAGAAAGGGCATTATTGATTTACTGTATTATGCAAGGCTTAGAGAAAGATGACGACTCAGGAGTAAGTTCCAGCATATCAATTTTTATATTTAGTAACAGCTGAAACAAGCAGAAATGGACACTTCATAACATTAGTACTTGGTTGTTTATTTTATGCTTCAAGATAAATTGGCTTTGTGCACCAAGAAGAGGAAAACTGTCATAAAGGCCAAGAACTCAATTCCTTATTTAATAATATCTAAAGTTTCTCTAACAATGGAGATGGAGTCCAACCAGCACTGTCCTTGCAGCATACTAGCAATATTGTCAGGACAAGAATTACATAAAGGAAACTAACAAGTAAGGTGTTAAAGCAGTCAGCCAGTGAAGTTCACTAACCAGACTAACTACTGTCTAAAGTAGCTGAAGTGTTTATAAGGAAGTATTTTCAAAAAGTGTTCATCTCTCTAAACTCCTTTTATTTGACATACCCAACACAGGCTGGTGTAAATCTGTATATGATCCTGAAATGTACAGGTTGCTAAAGCCCAACTCAAGTTTCACATCATGTGAAAGTTGCAGAAGTCTATTTACCTTTGCACAGGACTCTTTACCAAGTTATTTAGAACTGATACGACAGATCAACAACAGGATCCAAGGAGGGCTATTGATGAAATTAATGAGCAAAAGCAAATTCAAGAGTAGAAGATCACAAACGACAGGCATTCTCATTGTGACTAGTAGAAACAAAAAAAAAAATTACCTTGTCACAACAGTTTTATAAAATTAAAAAACAGAAAATACCAAAATAATGTATTTTTAAATTCTAACTGAAAAAATCCAAAGACTGTACTACAATCCTTGCATGAAAATGTAATAAAACATTCTATTTCATTTATCAGACAGATTTTGCCTGATACCAGAAGCTGTTTGTCAGTCATCAACACAATCACTAATATAGGCCAAATAAAGAGACAAATGTCTTCACATATTAACAGTACTTGCCTACATTTATAATCATAGAAAGTTTTCAACATGGAGAATAGTGGTCTCATGGTTGTAGGAAAATCAATCCTGCCACTGTGATAGATGGCCTGTCCAGATACAATAACCACTGTACACTTATGCATTTAAAAAGAAGTCTAAATTTATACAGCAGTAGTACCTGTCTTCCTCAGCATCAAGGACATCTTAACTGGCCATCTGAGAACCTATTTTTTAAAACCAAAAGTGTAACTGCATTCAAACAGCATGAGTAAATGTACAAAATCTGGGGGGTTGTGAATAGAAGTGGCTAAAGAAAGTGTAAAAATACCAATGTGTCCTTACTGTTCCCTCCTCAAAAAACTATGCCAACTACAAGTGCAAGTGAAGTTTGACACCATCTGTCACCTAATTACACTTTATATAATATATGTCATCAGGACATTTACCATTGCCATCCCTCTGCAACTGATGGCACATGATTTCAGCTACCTACATTTTCCTGCTCATGAAACCAGTCACAATCACCTGTAAAGCTATGTGTACTAATACAAGACCTGGCTAAAATAAATTGGTAACACTTAAGACAGCCAAGGAATTGCCATCACTTTTTTATTTGCCAGCTTTTCCCACAAGCAGCATAATTCCTACACTTAGAATTTTAATTCTGAGACTCAAAGGTCAGCTACACACATTGGAATAGCATCCATTCCACTGAGTATGTGGAAATCTAGCACACACGGGGCATTTTGAAAGTGTGATTTCTACATGAGCAGACAAGAGAGGACATTAAGAGTTTGTCCTCTAAGTTACAACAATCTGATGCCACTGGATTTTAACACTTCTGAACTCCCTGTTCCACAAAAAGCCATTTTGTACGCTAGTTGTGATACGACAACTAAGCTCCAAGATTTCAAACCTCCTGCCATAAAACGAGCTAATACCTCTAACACATTCATACACATTTTACATTTTTGCTCTCTCAGAACAGGGTTCACGGCTGGTTTTCCTTTGGTGGTAGTGGGGGCATTGTTTTGTTCAGGGATTTTTTTAGATGCCATGGGATCATAAAAGAGCTGAAAAATTCCATAATCCAAGTGACTTTTGCTACCTTTGTGGGGTCACCAAGTCAATGTAACAGCTCTGAACCATTAAAAGTAGTTTCCAACAAAATTCACTATATTTGTTTGCCTAAAATTTCCACAGATAGAAGGCTGCTATTTTACTTTAGTTACAGAATTAAACGTCCACAAGAAACTTGAAAGTGGAGTACTACCAGTGGTGTAATTAATGTAACCATACTAGCAATACAGAATAGTGAAAAGATTCATGTTATGTGTCGCATAAAACAGGTTTGAGGAAGACTTTGACACTGAAATACAGAAAAATTAATTATTTTCTTCATAAAGAAAGCTGCCTTTTCTGTAAATTTGTCCACAATGGAAGATATGGTCACCAAGTGGTCAGAAACTTCTGAGTCTGGAAAATATTAACTCCACATTTCTATTAAGAATCAACCTGGAAGGTGGCACTTTTTGTCTCCTCAGGATAACAATTATGCTTTCATGCAGTTTTATTATATCCTCTTGAAATTCAATGCATTTAGAAACTCCACAAAAATAAAGTACAGCAAATACATATTAATTACTCATTCTTCTCATGGAAAAAGTGCCAAATGCGCAAAATGTTAACCAAGATATACAAAGGACTTAAAAATCAACCTATGTAATGCACCCATCTGATCCTAAGAAATTTTTTATGAGAAATTTAAAAGGCAGTGTGTATGTACACATAAGTAAGATTAAAAAATCTTGTTACAACAATAAAATGAAGAACTTCTAAGACCAATAAAACTTGCAAAATTTAATCAATTTGTAACTGCCAGTTGTTGTTGCTTTCTTGAGCTCCCAAACAAAAATTGACACCAAATCAACTGCAAGTCTATATAAATACATAGACACACGTGGATGTTTAAAATAAATAGATAAATAAATAAAATTGAGCATCAAACACACATAAGTAGCAAGTAGAATCTATCCATATTACTCACTTGAATGAGGCTAAGTGGTTTGCCAGTTCATGTTTTGTTTCAAATTCAGCTGGCTCATCACACTAATTGTGATGCTCTGCACTAACTTAGCAATGTGCATGATTTGCACACTGTAACATCTTGAATTGCTCATGGTATGTAAGGGATCTTTCTAAGTAGAAAAAATAATTAGTGACTAATCTTCTATTACTAAATTACCACTCAAAATTAGGGGTTGTTATACCTTTAAGACAAATAAATTACAGAACTTCTTTCCCAGATCCTGCACTTATCCTTCAGTCCATGCTGTCTAGCTGTTTCCTTTTTTCCTCAATTTATGCCACTTAACCAAAACCTGCTCAAGAAAAATATTTTGTTGTCACTGCAGATACTGTGAGAAATAGCTGTAGCTGTGGGTGGAAAGCAGATGGAAAATGCTTTGGTATACATTAGTTATGACATGTTCAGGAAGTCTCTTCTACTCTCCATCCTGAATTGTGACTACGGGTATAGGCATTTAGAGGAAGGAAAGGTGTAATCTGCATCCTCTAGGGAGACTGGGGGCAGGGAGAGGCACAAACTGACTATTACTGACAACTATGCATCTGGGAGGCAGCACAGTAGGAAATGGAAAGCAAACAATGGAAGTGACCAGGCAAGCAGATGGAGTCAAAAAGCTTGGGGGAAAAAAAATAATCAAGTGACAGCTGCATTAGTTGGCACACAGCTCCCAACCGTTGGCAAAGACACTGCACACGTACTTGTGAAGATGGGGCACAAAAGAAACTGAAGCACTGAGGTCCAAGAGGCTACAGAGATCATTTTGTTAAATGTGTTCAAAAGGTAGGAAACAGTTCTGATTTTTATCCCAACTCCAGATGACAGAATTTCAGCAAGTCACTATCTTCCTTGTGCCTTATTCCTCCAGCGAATGGGGATCACCTTTTTTAAGTACTTGGAATACCCCTACAAACGTTTTGCCATCTTGCAGTCACTTGAGATTTTTCTCTGTGCTTTTCTCACAAACAAAATACTATGTTGAGAAAATGTGACCTAGTGGGAAAAAGTGCTGAATACAGTCTGAGGAGATTTGGTTTCCATGAAGAGAAACCTTCATCCTTTTCACTTTCAGAGTCTGTTTTCCCATTTATAAAGTGATGTTTATTACATATACTTCCCTGAAAAAGAGCTTTGAAAAAGTGAAAGGTAAATAAAGGATCAAAAATGTCATTACTGTGTGAGACAAACTTCCTCCTGCATTACAACAGTCTCACACTCCACTTTTTGCCCTCAGGGTCCATCAACATGCCCACAGAATGTAAACAAAGTGTATTTCTACCTGTTTTCTAGGTTGCTTGATGCAATGGTATACATGCACATTTCATAGTGAACTGCTTTATCTTAGCAATAAACAGGTGAAAGAGTGATTCTGTCAGAGACCTGCCCAGCATGGTCAGGCACACTGAACTTAACTGTGACAGCAAATTCCTGTGAAATCCAGACTTGTATCTGTAGCAATGTAGCATAGCTGTACTTTGAACTCTGACAACTCTGACTCTTTAAATTTAGTTTTTTTGAGCATTACATCTCTTCCTTCTTCTTTTCACTTTTTGTACCCATCGACAGTTGCATGCGCCGGTTATATGTTTGTTTTTCCTCTAGCCTTTTCCCATCCCAGAAGGGCCTGATGACCAGGCTGACACCTATCCACAAACCACAAACAAAGAAAAAAAAAAATCAAAACGTCATAAGGTCTGTATGTCAGTCTCTGTTAGATGAGAAATGAAGAAAGACACACATATGCATTACCAGAGCAAAATCTGATGAGGGAGATTTAAACCAGTATTTCTTTCTCCTCATTACAGCACTCTAAGACAACAGGACAGAATAACAGAAGGGATGATGACACTAGGGTATCAGCTCCTAGGGAAAGTTGTATTTTAGTCCTGCTTTTTCCATGTAATTGTTAAATTTTTGAGAAAGACATGGAAATAACGCAAGGAGCAGACTCTGGTGTTTGGGCATCTCTTTCCCAAACTCAGGGCAAAGTACACTAAGCCTGCAAAATCACATTCTTTCTGCCTTTCTCTCGTCCTTATTCTTAATCACACAGGGGCCTACACACCCTAAGCTGCCCCCATCCAAACAATTTCTCAGTGCTCTTCTAGAAAAGGGAGAGATGAGCACTTATACCCTTGCAGGAACAAGGAGGAACTCAACCCAGCCCTGAGTGCTCGAGACATTCCCTTTTCCACAAAGGGTAGGCACTCTCACTACCACCATTAGGGAAAAACCAAATCAATCCTGTTCATTTAGGCTCCCATCATTAGGGAACAGCTCTGTGCTCTGGACTGTGAGCCAGCATACAACAGCCTCAGCCTGAAGTATGAGACACAGTCTTTTACAGTAGCCACTTTATGTTTCTAAAATAAGGAGAAAATACCCCTCTGCACATATGCCTTTTGCATGTGGGATCAAACATTTGGTAAGTATGAAAACAGAATACCAGTGAGACAGCCATCCTTCATTCTTGCTAGGTCCTTCACTCAGAACTGCAGGCTTGGGAGAAGGGAAAGAAGCAGGCAAGGGGGATCCAAGACAAAGAGGCAGGCAGGTTCAAGAACTGCTGTAGATCCCTTAGAGTTGCCTAGAGGAAGAGAGCATTGAATTCTGATGCTTTTCGGATGCTGAATGGCAGTACCTCCAGCAATGAAAAAAGCCTCAAAAATAATTTTAAAACAGTAGTTGCAAGCACACATAGCGAGTCTGTGTGTAAAAGAGAAGGTTGTAACCTTTCATTAACTCAGATTCATCTGAATAGTTTTTAATATAGTGAACTCTTACTGACTCACCCTGAAGGCTAAGATCTTGCTATGCCTTTCCTCAAAGCAATTTTTTATTGTCAGCACTAAGTCGCTGATAAAAATGAGAGATTTCATATGTAAGTGCTGACACAACCCTAACTACAGAGTTCTGCGCAGCACACTGGCATAGCTATAATTGAAAAGACAGCCTACATCAAGCAAAAAGCTTTACCCCAAACCTCTTTAGTGGATCAATACAATATCATCAGTGACATCTCAACAGGGATGATAAAGGAAAAAGAGGTTTCTTATGGAATTAAGAAAAATAATATTTATTTATTTAAAAAAATCTTTTTAACTCTGTGGAGAACAAGTTGTTAAATTGACAAGTCTAATTCTAATATTAAATACACAGAGCATAACATACCAATATCTGAGATGTTTGTTTCTCTGTCTTGCATTACAGTGTAATTGCAAAGATACATGAGGTAACAGATAAAACACCATTAAAACTGGAATAAAAACAGTAGTTTAAAAGCTTCAGAACAGAAGCTTTAACAAAATGTACAAGAAACAAAGTCTTTGCCATTACTTTACTGAAACAATGAGTAAACCACAGCATTCAGCATATAAGGATGCAAGATTTTCAGGCAACTGACAGTGTTGCAAGAATGAACAAAGCAGTTCATATGGCATGAGCATTACTCTTTTTATGTGTCCCTGAACACCATCTCCCAAGGCTGAATGTCAACAAGTTCTAAGTCACAGCTCAAAGTCACAAAAAGTAAAGTCTGCTAGTTAGAAAAACAAATATTCATAGGAACATGAATACATAGTAGCTAAGAAGTTTCCTGGAGGGCCTTTCAAACGAGCTAAGCCAAGCACAAAAATTCAATTTTGCTCCAGTGATTATTACCGCTCAAGAACCTGAAGCTCTCTGTTGCTATGATGACATTTCCCTCTCCATGGCTCATTGCTGTCTTGTGGAATTTAATGAGTAAAATGCAACCCTGGAGAAGGAGCGAACTGAGAAGAGAGTTACTATGATTTTATATGAAAAGTTGGTTTGATTAAAATTGACAATACTTAATTTGAACCCCAGAATCTCATGGTCTTTAATACTATCAACATGATTGTGTGTGCTGTAGCACTTGTAATAACATTTCTAAGAAAGTGATTGCACTCAAATCAAAACTTGCAATGTCAGCCTGTTGGGATGAAGAAAATCTCTACCATTCTGGCAAACCATCCCAATTGTGACTTTTGGGAAATCTCATTAACTTCTGAAATTGATCTCTTTTTTTCTAAAGAGATCTTCTTTTTTTCTGCTTTGAACAAGAGAACAGTGGTTCTACTGTCACTTACATTGCTGTTCTTCTGATAATGACAATATTGATGACAGTAAAAGCATTTTACCACAAAATGTTACTGTTTACTGTATTGCCATCATTTTTCCTGTTTTGCCAACAACAGGAAAGAAATTATGCACTGGTCTTAAGACCAAAAAAAA
>VZTJ01004171.1:1830966-1877162 GCA_013397795.1 Orthonyx spaldingii | reverse complement strand
AAAAAAAAAAAAAAAAAATGTTTCTCAAAAAAAAGTCAGCCAGTCTCATCTGCAGCAAGTAATACCTCGCGTTTGAAAAATGGGTACATTTTTCCCTGTACTCCTTTTTGCAAAGTCAGCTCCTTCGGAAAGACAGACAGCTGTCTAACAGAGGAGCAAATTCAGGGATGGCAATCTCTCCAAACTGCCTGCTGCCTACTCCTTCGCTGGCTCTTTTCACTTGCAGCCTGTTTTGCCCTCCCCAGCAGAGCAGCCTATCCAGCCTGGGCCGCGGCCAGAGGAGGCTGTGCCAGCCCCACCCCGCGCAGCCCCACGTGCTCGCCCACGGCCCCGCCATGGCACAGAGCAGGTGCCTGCCTGCCTGCCTGCCTGCGCACCTTTGGGGCTCCCAGCCTGCTGAAACCTCTGCTGGAAAGGGACCTTCCAGTTACACAGGGGAATGACGACTTTTGACTGCTACACTCCCAGACTGTCTACTTGAAGCATCTGGGAAACGGGGAAAAAGTCATCTTGCAAAGTCAGAATGCATGAGAAAAATGCTGTCTGGGTATACCAGATCCTGAAATAAGAATGGCTGCTACAAAGGTTCAAGAGTGAGAACAACATCAGGAAAAGCCAACACAAATTTAAACCCAGGAAGAAAGAAGCATGAAAGGATTTGTAGAAGAATGTCCAAAGGTACCACAACCAAATCTCAAAGCAAGTTAGAGGCAGATCGTGTAAGCAGCTTTAATAAAGTCTTCAAGGAGCTCTTTGCTCTGAGAAAAACAAAAAATACAAAACTAATTCAAATGAGCACTGAGACATAAACAGGTCTCCTAACCTTTAAAAAGAAGAACACTCTGCTCAAAATACAATGCAGAACACCCCCCCCCCACACACAATTTAACATACCAAAACAACTTACTGCTGGAAACATTTTCTTGTTTGCAAGAGATAATGATGCAGTATCTATATATGTTTTGCCTTTTCATAGGAAAAAGAAAAGCAAATAATATTGTAAAAAGCTCATTTTAATTGGTTTAAGATGGTATGGTATGCAATACTATTCCGGAAAGTAGAAGGTCTCACATTAACACAACTGCTTAACCTGATTATGGGATAATCTGACTTGAAATAATTGTCACTTACATTTATAGAGCTATCAGTGCTTGTTCAATACCATCCTTTTTAGCAAAAGGTTAAGAAAAATACAACTGATGTGAAAGCAGCTGAAAAAAACTTCCTGCTTTCACAATGCATTGAAAGCTTAATTTCTCTCCTGCTCTCTCCCCTCCCCTTTATTCTCTCTCTCTTCCCCCCTCCCTTTCCTTAGTTTAAAGCTGAACTGAGCCTCTCCCTTCACCTTGCTTTGCCCTTTTTATATTTATGTTCCTATTAAATCGACTTCCAGTAGTATCTATACACAAGCATGCACAACAAATTGAACAGTAAAAAAAAAAAAAACCCTCCATAGATAAAGACTACAGATGCAAACAAGCAAAATAATGCAGTAACCTTTTACTCGCCTGCTGGAGGTACTGTCTGCTGCATAGAATTTTAAATCCTCATCTGCAGATGCAATTGAGCTGGCATTGCCAAGGACTTTGCTCTTCCCGTGCTGATTCTACATGGCTATTCATCGAAAGAGCACATTCTATAGAACATTTAAAGTGGTATCAGGTGAAATGACTTAAATGTCTTGAAAAGAACCAACTTCCAAAAAAAGCAGCTATAGCTCTGACCAGCCTCATTTCAGCGATATCTCAGACACATTACTGAAGAAAGTCTTATTGCTGATGCATGCTTGCCAGCAATGTGCAGGATGTGGAAGTAGAAAGAGCTAATGAAAAAAATTAATACACAGATTTAAAGTGCAAGGATCATGCTCCAATGCTCAACATTTCACATGTCCTGCATACCGCAAAAATCTCTTTACAGAAGCATCTATTGTTCATTAGGCTAAGAAAACGTTGAAAGCAGCCCCCATATCCCCTGGCTTCAAATCCTGGTCTCTCAGTAGACTACAGATCAGTTCTTACACAACTGTTCCTACTGTACCTGTATTTCTGATATATAGACCAGCCTTTTTCTTTGGCAGCATGTAGTTAAGGATTACAAAGACATATTTCTTAACAAGAAACAGACTAAAGGAAAGCATCAATATTTGGGATAATGGTTTCAAGCCTAATAGGGTTAGGAAGTACAAGGGTACTTCACTAGAATTTGTATTACTCTGGGTAGAGATGAAGCACCAGCAGTGCAGCCTGTTATTTATTATTTATGAATCCTTCCCCTCCTCAAGTCAGCTTCCTTAATGTACTATTGATCCCCTGGTGCATGCAGATAGAGCCAGTGACTGACAGCCACGGCTTCATAGAAGAAGTATTTGCAACATAAATTAATATTTTTAAGAATATCAAAGTAATTTTACAGGGAGGGGGGCGGGGGGTTCTATCTGTGGACAGCAGAATTGAAGTTCTACTTATAGTGACATAGTTAACAGAAGAACAGACTTTTCTCCCCTCACCAAAAGCATCCTGTGGTGCCACTTAAAACATGAAGACAGATTTGCTTAAATTTTACATTGGTGTTACCACTATATTTTATTTTATTTTCCTTGTGTCTGATCAACGAAACTTTCAATAAAACTTTATTCCCTACGTTTCACCTGAAACTAAAGTTGCTCGCCTTGAGTCTTTTTCTTACATCCCTGTTTCTAACTGAAGTATTAAATGTATCATGTTCTCCATAATACTCGTAGACAGGACAGAGTCATGAACACATGCTCAGAACTGTGGTTACCTTGCAGAATACCAGCAATTTTGATCATTATTTTAGCTCTCATAACTTCCACAAACTTGGTCAAATCCAAACTTTAAAACAGAGCAAGGCTGTTTATGGTTTTAAAGAAATATTTATCATGCTAACAAAGCTTTCTTGCAATATTCTTCATCACAAGCCACAGATTGTTTCTCTTTTTTAAAAAATTGCAAAGGAGACACGATTTTATGCTAAGCTAAGGCCATGCTCTCCTGTATGCAAAATCTCAATAGGCAAGCAGCCAGACACGCTCTTAAGCGCCGATGAAATATCACTTGAACACAGAGTGGAAAAGGCAGTACACTATGGAAAGTTTAAGTACCGACTGAAAAAATGTGCAGCATAGATATACATATAGCAACAATATATAAATTACAAAATATAGATAGTGAACAAATGATCAAACAAATACAACTTTGAATGGTGGAAAGCAGTCTGTGATTAGTAATAAACAATTAGGACAAAACCTCTATACTATATACAAGTCATTGTAAAGTTTAAATGTCTGAACTACCGCAAAGTTTTAAACATACAGCACACCTGATACACAGTAAGATACTTAAACTGAAAAAAGCCAACAGGTTTATTTGTTACATATTTAGAAAAAAGCAAAAGAAGCTACAACTTCAATGGCTTTAGAAGGATGGAAAATACTTTTCACAACAGCTGAATGAGTTTTAAGGCAACTCCCCAAAAGACAGTTGGAAACACCAGAGACCCTGAAGCTTGCCACACGACATGGCCAGCTCCCCTGTTCTGTCTGCAGCCAGTTCCACTGCCTTGGAAAATAAATTCCACATGCACAGCAGGCCCCTTTTCAATAACTGGCCAAGCAAAGGGCTGGCTGTGCACTGCCTTCAAATGAATGGATCTTCTCAAAGTTATGCTAAAATTGTTGCTAAAAAAAGGGAAAAAAAGCTCATTTCAATACATACCTAACTTTTCATACAGTCCAAATATATTTGTGTGTGCACCGCGAAAAATTACCACAAGATCAGAATGCAGGCTTCTTGAAAGGGAGATGACAGCAATCTGAATGAAGTTTTACAAATCTAATTAAGATAATAGAAGAGCTTGTAGTGCTATAAAGTCAACCTAAGCTCTGTTTTTCTTCATCATCCAAAAACTGTTTTATTGGTACATATAAAAGAACTAAGACTCCTTTCATACACCAGTACAATAGGTATATAGGTAAAAGATAAAATACCTTCTAATTGAAAGTTTGCTCCTGGTAATAAAATTTCAAACCTTGCATTGGGAGAAACAGCAAATTGCTTTAGAAATTACATAATCTGCTGAGCTCTCAAGATTGCAACTTAAAGATCTGAAAATGGTCTTTGGGTATTTGAGTTCTCATGTCAGAGATAATAAGACAAAACAGAAATTTAAAAAACACCCTCACAACAGAGGAGTACACTGCCCCTGCTACAGACAGATTTCAAAGCAGTTATAGGAAGGATATAAGAAGTCATGTCCAATTTCACCCAAGACACGATGTAACAGAAGTGATCTTCAGCTTCATCAGCTTTTCTCAAAGCCCCTTCCTTCTCTTTGGGGTGGGGAGAGATGTATGGGTAATCAAACTCGGGCTCATTCTTTCCCCTCTTGCACAAGAGGGATCACCAACCAACCAACAAACAAACAAACAAACCCCACACGTTGAAAAAGACAACTCTTTGTTCCAAAACTCCAATTGGTTCAAGCTTATGCAGGATAAACACTGGCTGCACCTTCTAAGGTCCCCATCTCATAGCTGACCCCCTTTGTTGATGTCTCACTCCATATGTTCAGTTGCCTTTATTGCAGGCAAACAAGAGAAAAACCCAAACCCAAACCAAAACAAACCCCACAACATCACTAGCATTTCCTTGACTGTGACTGAGTGATTCCTCCAGGCCCTGGTCTTGTCTCTCTAGCTAGCTTCCCTATACTTTGCTCTCCAGAGGAATTATATTTACCTTTTCATCTGATCTGACTACCTAAGTAAAAAAATCACATCCCTTTAACAACTCCCAGCACCTGCTAAAACAGGAGAACATCCTTTCTACCATCTTCCAGCTATGTGAGACAATAAAAGGTTTAGCTCACACAGCGAGTACAGTCTAATGAGGGCAATCAGTGTGGGGCTTGTGTGATGTCTCCTGAGAGAGCAGGAGATGATCCAGTGGCAGATTTCTGAATGCCGCCTTTTCTAGTGGGCTTAAGAACAACAGATTTCATAATTTGGCTTGGGAGCTAAAATCACTTAGCTTAAGTGCTGCTGTTGATAGACATGTGGTTCCTGGCACTAGATAGGAAGCCTACACTTGAGTCATGAACACAGGCAGCAGCAACCACTTGCACCCAATTAGGTATGGAGCCTTTACAGCTAAATACATGGACATCTGCACACGAGCTGTTCCTCTCCTCCAGGAATGAACTTACAGCTTTACTGAGTAGTCTCTACTTTCCCTTCTCTTCTTGCTGCTTCCATAAAATCTACATGTAAAAGACAGCTTTCTACACAGCACCGGAAACGGCTGGAGATTATAAACTATTTGAATACAAAAACTCAGCAATCCTTCAAGTAAAGAATAAATTCATACTACCATATATTACCTATGCGTTATCAGTACACTGAAAATATTACATCATAAATATTAAAAGTTGTTGAACATATCCACACGTGCCTGTTTTTAACTGATGGTGATTTTCCTCCTTTCGAGTTTTGGGAAGGAGTTTGGGATAAGAATTTAGCTGACTCCCAGATTACAACCCAGTGTTAAAATAGTTAATATTTTCCTCAGAGGTAACCCTCAAGGCAAGCACTGAATGTTTCTTTCCTTCAGAGCTCTTGTTTCAGGCTAGCTGCTTATTTAAGAAGGAAACACTATCAGTTTATGCTTGGTACTTCTTTTTTAAGGTGACTTTCTTCTGAGAGGTACCCCTTTTCAAACAATGGCAGTGAAACAAAATCCCACAATACTGTAAAAGAAATCCGACTTCTTATGGAAAAGAGGGATGCTGCTACAACACCTTAGCCTGCAATAAATATCAAGAGGAAGCAAGTAGTTTGCCATCTGACTGCAAATTTCAGAGCCACCCATTTTCACTACTACTGATGGAGACAAGGATGAGGACAACCAGCTTCTCAGAACAGAGACACTGTCACCTCTGTCAGGATGGCAAGTTTTCCTGAAGCAGCACAGGATAACAATCAGGCAATTCCTGCTACAGCCTTGGAAGAGAATGTTGCTGGCCTGGTGAAGCTGAAATACAAATCTTAAATGGTTGTTTTCAAACCCTTCACATAGCATTGCCAGAAATAACTGCCCAGACTTTGCATCTGACCCCTGATCCCTTTGTTCCCCTGGGGCAAATGAGGAGGGATGAGAAGTAACGGGGACATAATCTTACGTTTATGTGTCACGAAAGCCTGATGTTTACAGAATATCAGCAGACTGACTCCACTGCCTCTTCACAGGTGGGTCCTGCTAAGTGACAAGAAAGGTGTTACCACACTCCTTCCCTGTTACTTGAAAAAAGTACCACATCATCCAGCAAGGTGTATTTCTGAGAACAGGCAAAACACAAAAAGTGATCTGTGGCAAAACAGTCAACCACTTGATGCAGAAATTATCATGTCAAATCACACCATAAAGTAAGACCTGCAATTCTTTTTGTTGGCTGTGATTTCACGCAATATTCAGAATTAACAGATTCTTCTAAAAATGCAACTTACTCTCATTCATAATCTAGGTCTTCACAGAGCTGTAGACAGAGGTCAGCTTTATGAAACTCAGCTTCTCAGCAACATTTTTTGAAAATGCCAAAACAAGTGAAACATAACACACCAAAAGCAAGAGAGACAGAAATTATCCATGTCTGAGTGTGAAAAATAGCAGACCTTCACTTTCTGGTTAACCTGTAGGAATGTTTCAAACAGGAAACCTTACAAGTTAATTTCAAAGCTCAAGAGAGAAGGACAAGAGCCTTATAAAGATCAGTGTTTCCACTATATCTCATGTTAAATCAAGAATCACAACAACAATGGAGCTATCTAATCCTCTATGCTCTTCAGGCAGCATGAAAGTAGTGGATTGGTCTTTATTATGCTTGAGACATAGAAAACTCAGAGAAGACTGGCTACTTCAAATTTAAGCTAACAACATTAACATAACCATTATCAAATAACAGATTTTTTTCCCCCATTTCTCAACTCTAGCCCCACCTGCAGGCTTACAGTAAGGCAAAATATTTACTATAAATATTACCTTTTGCAACACTCTGTGTCAAGTCCTTATTCACTGCCAAGTGCATTTGCATTACCCCTTTGGAAGTCATGGGCCAGATCTGTCTGCACACTTTTACCCCTAGCTATAGCTAATACAGTCTGTATGAGTGAATCACATGGGAAAACACTAGCTTAACACCAGTAGGTTATGAAAGCTTAAAAAACTCTTTTTACTTTAGATTCAAGTTCATCACAACACAATTATGTTCTATGTCCCTGTTAGCTTTGTCAATAGGAGAAGTTGGCTACATGTAACAGCAGAAAAAATTAATAAGGGAAGAGGGAAAAAAGCACTTGGCCTGTTCACTTTTTTCATGTGAGATCATCAATCTGGTAATCCTAGAAGGGAAACTGTGTCCTCCAGCTAAAAGAAAAGTTAAGGTAATCCAAAGCTATAAGTCAGAGAAAGTGGGGATTTTGCAACTGTACTTCCTAGAGGATACTCCATGCTTCCTTAACAAAATGAAGTAAATGAACTTCATCTCTAAAAGTGAAATAGATAAAAATACAAAGTACAATCTAACTCAAGATAAATACTCTTCCACCAGCCTCCTCCTAACAAACAATTCTGCATACATTTAGTTGCAGTGCAGAATTTTTTCACAAAAATGCATAGCATACCCATTCTTAAACTGGGGTTGAGGAGCAAGGAACCTACAAGGACATTCCATATTTATGACTGCTATATACTGAATCTCTTAATATACCTTCTACTACTTTCATCTACGCCAAAGTCAGAGAGTGACAGAAAAAAATCTGAAGAAATAGTTAATCTTTCCTAAACTATCAAATGTATTTATCAATTTATTTGCAAGACAGAAGAAAAAGGACAATTAGCTTCTCCCTACCTCTGTATGCCATGCAATCTATTATCTACACAGAAAAATCAAGGTATTATCATGCATGAGCTTAACCTAGACAAGCAGTAACACAAGCAACAACAGCTGTACAGATGCTTTAGTACAAGCCTTAAGTGTGTGCCAGAACAAAAAACTGAAGCAATCTCCACCACTAATGAAAGCAGCTAACACACTAGCACTTAGGTATTAACTCCCACTACAGTCCCATCTTGAATTTTATGGAACTAGAGCAGCTCAGTGTCAGTGCTCACGGCAGCGAAGTTCACCTGAGGCTGCTGCAGGCTGACAGGCAGTGGCAGCAGAACCACTTACACTAGCTTCAAAAACATACTTCATTCCCCTCTCAAGTGTTTCTATCCCCAAGTCACCCTTGGCCTTGTGCTGGCACAAGAATCTGTGTAAATTGCACAAGCTTTTTAGATGTTATTGAGATAATTAGTTTTACCCTGCAACAGTTCTGAAATCTAGATCACTGCACAGATGCTCCAAAACTTCTAGAAGTCGAGAGTCAGAAGCTGATCAGCAGAATTTATTTCAGTAACACTGACTACTTTAAAGTCCTCAAAAACTGTAGCCTAACACTAGTTTCAATCTCACCAGCTTTGTTGCTTATGCCAGGTTACACAGCCATTGATTCCTTGCTTCAAACTCCTCTCCCTCCCATACACAGGGGAATACAGAGGTATAATTGTTCATTTAGTTGGACAGAAAAAATAAGAAAATTGATTTGGATAAAAAACACAGGGAGAAAAAAAAAAAAAAAAAAGAAGGCCATACCTCCTAAGATGGCCAATCTAGATCACTGTGCTATGCTGCACATGACTTTATCACATAATACAGAGGGGGATGGTGATGTGGAGGGTAGACTACAGCCAGGGGAGGAGGTTGGTGATATTGCTGTTTGAGACAGCTGGTTTATCATAGGAACTCAAGCACAACCAAATCTGTGGATGTCATATACCACACCGATGAAATAATTTGTTGCTCTGTTCCTCACTTCCTTGTCAATAAAACTGGACTAATGCTTACTACGCTTAGGGCACTTGGGTAAAATAAGAAAGTTAAAGACTAAGTTATTTACGTAGTATATTATTAATGAGCAGATAGAAAAGGAAGGATACAATTCTTCTTGAAGGCAGGACAAGAAAAAGACAGGTAACATGAGAAATAAGTAGCTTTTGTTCCTTTTCCTGTGACCAAAGTACAGGAGAAATAGTTGTTAAGGGGTTTGACATGCTGCAGACAACTTGCCAGGGAGAAGAAAACTCAAAAACCGTGAAGTCGAAGCAATAAACATTCCAAACCCTGCTCAGAGGACACTTGAATTGGATGTGATCTGATGTGCTATTTAAAGCACTCCAGCCATTTAATTGTCCACAGTTGCCAGTGCATTAGAGCAGCAAGTGGACCCAGCATCACAGGGGAAGAAGAGAAGAACTGACTGAGAACAAGCACCCTGGCGATACAGAACGATCAGCCATCCTCATGTAACATCCTAAACAGACTTCATTCTGCATTACCAAAACAAGATTTTACTTCTGAAGTACTACTGCTTCTTCTGTTTTAAGGCTCATTATTTCCTGGTATGTTAATAAGATTTAATTAATATCAAGATGTGAAAGACCAATTAAGTAGTGAGGTCACCTGTGCACATATTGGGAGTCAAGTTTTACATATAGGCATCCCTGCAACCACTTAGCAGTAAGCAGCTAGAGCAGATGAAGCAAGACATACAAAGTCATGAAAGGTTTAATAATTTAAAATTATTAACTGAAAGCAGAAATACAAGAATCTTGCAAAATTTGCATCTGATTACATGTCTTTTAACAGTTTGTATTTTTATAATTAAGCCAAAGTATTTCATTTCTCTACAGTTCTGAAAACCTTTGGTCCCAGAATATCCAATTTACAAGACATCTTTAGAATATAGGACTTAATGGTTTTCAAGCTTCAGGAACTACTTTCTCCCTAAAGCAAGATCAAGATATGGTGCTGGGATATACTTAGTACAATGCATCCCAGGAGACACATTCCCAGTTCAGTTTCCTAAAGGTGATAGTGAAAAACATAAAACCTACTGGTTAGCACTGGATCTTGTTAGACCACTGATGGTTTATTTTTGGTTTATTTTTCATTGTTTGGGGATTCACTTTTTTCCTCTTTTAGTTAGTTGGCAGTGGGTGAGAAGGTGACAATGACCAAGCTCTTTTAGGACATAAAAAGAATCAATTATCATTCGTGTAGTCGCCATTCAAAACAAATCTCATTTAATTTGCTGTAGCACTTGTAAATGGAGTGCTTAAGGACAGTCAAGGTGAAGTCACAGTTTGCTCATGCTTTTTTTGTTTTTGTCTGCCATAACCTAACTAAATCAACTTCAAGCAAATTAAATGCTTTAGTTAATTAATCAGTGTAACCAATTTAGCATTTTCCATTTACACCCAAGAATTCATACACTAGAAAATTCCACTCCCTTCCCTTCTGTTAGCTGGTCTAATAAGGGATATTACTCTTCTTTCCTCTCCTGCCCCTCACTGCACAACAAGCCTGGTCTTACTCTCCCTCTTCTATCCCATCAAAGCTGCAAAGCTGTTATGATTTGCTGCATCCACTCCTCAGCATGGCTAGTACCTCCTGTGTCTCATGTATTCCACAACAGAAAAATTCTAAGTAATTCCAAAACTCTTAGGCACTAAGCTTTCAAACTGGCATGAGAAAAATTAGGTACAATCTGGGCACTAATACTGAACTTCTCAGTGACTAAAACTGAAACCAACAAGACACCAGGAAAAGTTCTCTCACCATGTTTTCTTGGAGCTTTTTAACTGATGTGTCTTGGAGCCTTCTAATTGATGTATCTTCAGTGTTTTAGTTTTGCATAAGCATTACACTTCTAGATTTCATTAGCTAGGAATGACTTTGTCAAAACATGCAAATACTATTGTCTGTTGAGGTTGTTTCACACGGACATAAGAGACAGGGCCAGGAGCATGTGAGGAGTATGAAGGATTATAGAGCCCTGAGAGTGATAGTAAGGAACTCTGGAATACAGGTAGATTTTTATTATCAATACTCCCAGTCAAATGGATTTGAAAGAGCTAGTTGAACTTGGAAAATCACAAAGTGGTTCCAGGACTGGTACCACCGCTAAGGGCTCAGCCACTTGGACCGTGGGACTTGCTTTGACAAACCTGGTTCTGCCAAGGGCTGATGCAGTCCATCTGTCAGAGAAGGGGCAGTGTATCTTCAGTCACAGACTTGCCAAGTCAGTGAAGAGGGTTTTAAACCAACAGTGCTGGGCGTGGGGAACTTCAATTCATCCCACTCACACCAGTTTGATGCCAGTGCCAGCAAGAGATGCCCAGAGCCTGCAGCGGGATTGCAGGTCATTCAGGGAGCACCCGAAGGGCACCACAAGGAAATTCCAGCCACCTCAGCCAGTAAGTTGGCTTTATCATGGGCCCAACTGAAATGCCTCTGTGAGAACACAGGCAGCATGGGGAATAAACAAAAAGAGTTAGCTGTGATATTATCAGCACCATGCAGGTGTGGTGGGATGGCTCCTCTGACAGGAGTATTGGAATGGAAGGATACAGGCTCTTCAGGAAGGACAGGCAGGGCAGACAAGGAGGGGCATTGCCCTCTATGTTAGTGGCCAGCTGGAACGTATGGAGGTCTGCCTGTTTATGGATAAGGAGTTGATCAAGAGCTTATGCAGGTTGGGATTAAAAGGAGGGCATGGACAGGCGACATTATAGTGGGGGGCTCCTACAGGCTGCCTGTTCAGGAAGAACAAGTGGATGAGGTCCTCTATAGACAGATAGGATGTGCTTCATGTTCACAGGCCCTAATCCTCATGGGGGAATTCAACCACTCCAGTATCTGCTGGAGGCACAACACAGCAAGGCATAAGCAATCCAGGAGATTATACCAGAATGCGTGGATGATAACTTCCATCTCCAAGTGACAAGAGATGCCAATGAGAAGAGGTGCTGTGCTGGACCCTGCTCTCACCAACAAGGAGAGGCTGGTGTGGACTGTGAGGCTTAAGGGCAGCCTGGGCTGCAGTGATCATGAAATGGTGGAGCTTGAGATCCTTACAGCAGTGAGGAGGGCACACAGCAAGCTCACTGCCCTGGACTTCAGGAAAGCAGACTCTGGCCTTATCGGGGATCTGGTAGAATACCATAGCGTAAAGCCTGAGGGAAGAAAGACCCAGGAAAACTGGTTAATATTCAAGAACTGACTCCTCCAAACTCAGGAGAGATGCATGCATCCCAAAGAAGAAGAAATCAGGCAGAAACTGAAAGCCTGCACGGATAAACAAGTATGTCCCAGAGAAACTCAAACACAAAAAGGGAGGCTGCAGAAGGTGGCAGCAAGGACAGCCTGGGAGGACAGCAAGGGAGCCTGGGAGGAATACAGAGAAATTGCCTGAGCAGACAGGCATCAGCTTCAGAAAGCTAAAGCCTCCATAGGATTAAATCTGGCCAGAGGCCACTATGGCAACAGAAAAAGCTTCTGTAGGTGTATCAGTGATAAAAGGAAGACTAGGAAAATGTGTGACCTCTCCAGAAGGAAATGAGAGAACTGGTTGCCCAGGACAAGACTGAGGTACTCAACAACCTTTCTGCCTCAGTCTTCACCAGCACATTTTCCATTGCACCACCTGAGTCACAGAAGGCAAAGGCAGGGACTGGGAGAACGGGGAACTACTTGCTGTAGGAAAAGATCAAGTTTGAGACCATCTTAGGAACATGAGGGTGCCTGTCCATGGGACATCCGTGAGTTCAGAGGTACATCTGTGAGTCCAGAGGGAACTAGCAGATGAAGTGACTAAGCCTCTATACATCATATTTGAGAAGCTGTGGCAGTCTAAAGAAGTACCCACTGACTGGCAATGAGGAAGCATAACCCCATTTTTAAAAAAAGGAAACAAGAAAGACCCAGAGAACTACAGGACAGTCAGTCTCACCTTTATGCTCAGGAAGATCATGGAGCATATCCTCCTAGAAACTATGCTAAGGTACATAGAAAATAAGGAGGTGATAGGTGACCGTCAACATGGCTTCACTAAGAACAAATTGTGCCTGACAAATATGGTGGCTTTCCATAATGGGGTTACAACTGTGGTGGATGAGGGAAGAGCGACTGAAGTAATCTACCTAGACTTGTGCAAAGCACAACATCCTTGTCTCACCAGTGGAGAAACACTGATGACAGGTGGACTGCTCAGTGAATAAGGGATTACCTGGATGGTCGCACTCAAAGAGTTGTGGTCAACCGCTCAATGCCTAAGTGTAGACCAGTGATGAGTGCTGTACTTCGGGGGCTGCTATTGTGACCAGCGCTGTTTAACAGCTTTGTTGGTGACACAGACAGTGGGACTGAGTGCTCCCTCAGCAAGTTCACTGACAACACCAACCTGAGTGGTGCAATCAATACACTGCCACTCCAGAGGGACCTGGACAGGCTTGAGAGGCAGAGCCATCCGAACCTCATGAAGTTCAATAATGCCAAGCGCAAGGTCCTGCACCCTAAGCAACGCAACCCTAAGCACCAATACAGGCTGGGCAGAGAATGGACCGAGAGCAGCCCTGAGGAGAAAGACTTGGGGGTATTGGTTGAGGAGAAGTGCAACTTGTCAACCAATGTGCACTTGGCAGCCGAGAAAACGAACTGTATTCTGGGCTGCATCAAAAGCAGCATGGGCTGCAGGGCAAGGGAGGGGATTCTGCCCCTCTACTCTTGTGAGACCCACCTGGAGTGCTGCATGCAGCTTTGGGGTCTCCAGCTTGACAGAATCGTAGACCTATTAGAACAGGGTCAGCAGAGATCCAGAAAGAGGATCAGAGGGCTGAAGCACCTCTCCTATTAGGACAGGCTGAGAGACCTGAGGTTGTTCAGCCTGGAAAAGTGAGGGCTCTGAGGAGGCCTTATTGCAGCCTTTCAGCACCTAAAGGGAGCCTACAAGGAAGCTGGACAAGGATTTTTTACAGGGGCATGTAGAGATAAGACAAGGAAGATTGGTTTTAAACTGAAAAAGAATATATTTACATTAGATATTAGGAAGAATTCTTTACTATGAGGATGTTGAGACACTGGAACAGGTTGTCCAGAGAAGATACTGATGCCTCATCCTTGGAAGTGGTGAAGGTGAGGCTGGATGGGGCTTTGAGCTACCTGGTCTAGTGGAAGATTTCCTGCCCATAGTGGGGGGAGTCAGAACTAGATGATTTTAAGGTCCCTTCCAACCCAAACCATTCCAGGATTCTGTGATGAAAGATGCTGATTAGTCTCCCTAGCTAAGTGGCAGTATCTTTGGAGCATGTCACATAAGCTGAAGTTTTTTAAGCACTTTCCATGGAATCTGAAAGTCGTATTTTCTCAGCTTCCCACTGAGTTTATATTCCTGGCCACTCAAATTTTCTACTCAAATTTTTAATGCAAAGTTTGCATTTTGTGTGCAATGTAAATCAGTCACATATTGAACCCATTAGCCAAAATATTGTGGCACTGAGGAGCAGAAAACATTGTATAATCACCTCTAGGTACAAACAATGCCTGTAACTATGTCAAACCATCCTCGTCACAGTTTTTAATTGCAAGATTTTATTTTTATTTTAACATTTCGTAAAGTTCAAAAGTTCACACAAATATAAGGAAGTATTTCCCTTAAATTTTTCCCATAAGAATCATTTTCTATTGAAGTTTATATTCAGCTAAATATTTTATTATCCTCCAGTAGCAGGCAAATCAGCATGTACTTCACAACTTCAGTTAAGGAGACAACTGCAAGTATGTTATTAAATATTCATATATTTTGTGCAACTGAAACTGAATTATAAAAGTGGCTTTCTGACCCAAACCAAATTGCTGCTTGTTTACCTTAAAAATGCCTGCCTGTAAGTTGCAGCAGTTGAACTGCTTCATAAGCAGCTCAGTCCACAACACAGAGAAAGATGTTCTGTTGTATCATTAACTCTCTCAATTAAGAGCATTCCAGCAGGCAGTCTCAGGATGAGCTTAATCCATGAGCTATCCTGCAAATGCTCTCCTTTTGCCATCCCTGCAAACAGACAGCAGTTGCCACTGTCAAAACAGCCAGGTTGTTTTGTGTCAGAGCAATGATAGATGCTCTTCAGCTTTATCTCACTGGAGGCAAGGCACCCTCCCAAAGGCCACTTAAGGAAAAAGACTACAAGCAGCAGCACTTTCTTCACAAGCACTGAAAACAAAGGGCTAGCTATCATATTAAATCACTAGCTGCAGTGTTCTCTTGCAAAAAGACTGACAGCTGAAGAATATTTTGCATGATGTTCAGGTCTGGAACAAAGTGGAGTAATATGCATGGAGAACCCCCCTGGAAATGTACTTGTGGATTCCCAAAGAAAAAAGGAAAAAAGTACATGAAGTTACTAATTTGTGTTATTTGAAATGCTAAGTTAAAGAACAGAATTCTAAATTCAATTTGCAATTAGTATCTAATTAATTTGCTAGAAAACACTCAAGATCTTTCTGTGCATAATGGTCTAGCAAAAGTACAGACTCATTTAATTATTCAAAATGCATCTAGCTCAAGATTTGAACAATAGAAAACATTACACAAAAACCCAAAGATTTTTAAAATGGAGTTCCAAAGAGGATGGAAAAAACCCCCCAACCACAACACTGATTAATCAACACTTACTACAACCATTTAATCATCAACAAAAAAACTGACTGTCCCTGAACATGCTATTAAAAAAAAACCCAAAAAACAAACAAACAAAAAAAAAAAACAACAACAACAACAACAACAACAACAACAACAACAACAACAACAACAACAACAACAACAACAACAACAACAACAACAACAACAACAACAAAAAAAAACCAAAAAACCAAACCAAAAAACATTAGTTTTTCACTGAGAATACTGAGTGAAGAAAAAATTGGGGCATTAAATTCATAGAAGAAAGCTACTTGTCAAGTTAAACCAGAGATAATTGAAAACTTGCTGGGCAACTTCACCTTTGCACCTTTTTAATTAAACATGTCAAATCATCAAAAATTGATTTTTATGACAACTCTGTTGGAAATAATTAAAGCATTAAGTTAACTTCCTTTTACTGCAACATATTATTGCTGACAAAGTTAACAATGAACACAATTCACAAACCAAATAACACATGCACACAAAAGGTCCAAATAAGGATCAGTCCTGATGGACAGACAAAAGCACGGAGGCTGCAAGAAGGGGGTGGTATTCCCAAAGCGAGTGTGACCTTTGGCCAAACACATCAGGAGCAGCTCCCTTTAAAAAGCTCATTCATTAGCTTCCAAGGGCTAATGATTCCAGCATCTTCCAGGAAGGCAGCTAAGAGCTTTGCCAGTCTAGCCACTGCTGGCTGGCAGTTGAAGGAAAGGATGGGAGGTGTCACTGCTCCCTTCCACACCTTAGATCTCCTGTGGGACCAAAATTCAAAGTTTTGGAGTTCAACCTCCTTCATATTAGGTAGCACAGACCAAATAAGAATCTTGCATAGATTCTAAAATATGAAAGACTAATTTAACAGTGGACAGAACAAAGAGTATTTACCCATAATTATAACCTACTCCACCCTTGGCTTCACTGAAAACAAACTTTTCTCCATATATCAAAATTTCCAAAGAAGTTTACCTTTGAAAGCTACAACTCCTGTGAAGACAAGCATCTTCCTACACTAATTTATACCAGACAGAGTTGCTTATACTGTACTGTGCTCAAATTCATATGCTTCTGCAGAAGGTCCAATGTATTAATTTTCATGTCTTAAAATGAGTAGACTAGAAATATTTTCAGGTACTTTCATATGTTATGGGCCTTTTACTGTCATAGAAAAGTAACAAAGATATTTTTACGCTGCATAACTGATAATCTACCCTGCAGAGAGCCTCTCTGGCAGACTCTTCTCGGAGACAGACAGTGATAGGACGAAGGCTACAGACACAGGTTGCAAGAACAGAAATTCTGACTATATGTTCTGAAAAAAAGTCTTACATCACAGCCAAATATTGAAGCAGGCTTTCTAGAGAAGCTGTGGAATACCTGTCCTTGGAGATATTAAAAACTTATCCTGGATAGCAATGCTGAGCAACTTCATCTAAGCTGGTCCTGCTTTGAGTGGGGGTCTGGACTAGATGACCTCCAAAGTCCCTTCTAATCTAAATCATCTTATGACACCATGAAAAAAAAATCTCCTTATGACTCCATGAAACTGAAAGGAGGATTGGGGGGGGGAGGGGTGATGTTTGTGGTGCATCAACTGCACTGCACTGTAAAGCTATACATTAACATACTTATACCAGCATACAGAAAAATATTTGATTTTTGCCTGCAAAAAGAAAAGGGTTGCAGAAACTCTTATTACATTCTTTTCAACAGTCTACTCTGTCTCCCCAGTGTTCTTCTGTTCCATCTCCTTATAATTCCAATGACAACAGTCAATACCATCTAATTAGCAAAAATTTTAATGTCAACTTTCTTATAAAAAAGCCACCACTTGTTTTTACAACAGAAGACTGACAGACCATTTTAAAATCTTACCAAATGAATTGTACTCAATATTTTCATGATTTACAGCTGATTGCCAAAAGCGGGAAAAGCCACAAAAATTCATTAAAAGTATAAATGGTTGTTTTTGGATGCAATGGAAGAGAAGACAGGCAACCACAGAGAGATGAGGTCAGTAGGTTCACACTCAGGGCCAAGGAGGCTTTTCCTTCTGCAGCTGTGCATGTGAAATGAAGCACACCCTAGCACTCCACCCAAAACAGAAAGACAGGGAAACACAGGGTATTTCTGATATATTTGTTTGGTGCTCCATTACACTGATAGGAGTCAATAGAAGCTGATTTGCTGCTCTTTGACTCTCCAGTGGGTTAGTCCTTCAGCACTGAAGCTCCGGCCCCTATTACGGACTAGAGAGCCAGATTTTCAATCTCCTCAGAAAAAGAAAAAAGATTAGACTAGTTTAGACTTAAGGGATTCTCAGGAGGTCTCTAATCCAACCTTCTATTTAAATGATGGTTCAATACTGAATTCCGATCAAGTTGTTCAGGGTTTTGGCCAGTCAAGTATTGAAAACCTCCAAGGACCTGGTGGAAAGTTTGCACTTTGCAGTGCAAGTCTGTCGATGTATACAAAAGCCTACCAATTAAGGATGTAAGAGAAAGGGAATACTGTAAGCAGAACTGAAACAGAATAAATGTAAATGCCTGTGCAATTAGAAATGCAAAGGAGTCTAGTGAGTAACTGATTTTCAAAAATCCTGTCCAGTTTTTAACAATAAAATGCTACATATTCACATTGTGTGAACGCACAGAGGTTTTATATATATAAAACAACACAGAAAAGATTTCAATATGGATTGGCATAGAGCCAAACACAGTTGGTGCCAACAGTCATGGTATCTCCTCCACTGTCTCCTGGAAGCATTGCCCAAACACTTTTTAAATGGCTTGTTGTACAAGAATAAAATTCAGCATGCAGCAATAGTCTGAGATGATACAGCGAGAGCAAAACTGCATTTGTAAAGGCCTGATAAAAGCACACTGCAGCAATCATGATACCAGATGACGAGAGTTTAACTATGTGCATAGAATATGAATCTCATGTTTTCTGCAGGAAAAATGAAGGTGATTTCATGTGTAAAACAACAGCAGCAGTTTCATCCTTTGTGGAGGCACACTGTTTCTAAAATCTCTATTGAGACAGCATGAAGTGAAGCTGCATGGGGGACCACACCTATGTTTCTGGTATTTTTTCTGTCCAGCAGGCTGCTATAAATACTCAGCCCATTCCTTATTACTAATTCTACCAGTCAGACATGAAAAGACCCCTTCCCACTTCTGTGAAAATGCTGTGGGGTGCTGTTTCTCAGGACATCACTTGGTCTGGCATAGCCGCACCAGAAAGTGGAAGCAGAGAAGGACCTGCCACTGGGAGGAGCTGTAGCCATACACGATTTTAAATCCTTGCCCTCTACTCACGACTGAGAACCTGCCCGGAGTTACCATTCCTGCACACCAGATTCTGCCAGCAAGCCAGAGGCTGCCTGCTGCAATACACTAAACTGACTGAACAAGCACAGAACAGTAATTCTGCATTCTACAAAACAGAAGTCAGACTTCTGCACATTAAAATAGTCACCATTTGTGTTCTTCTCTAGGTTAGTCTCAGTTTTGTCTGAAGCTACACTGTCTGAACAAGTGTAGAGAAACAAGTAATCCAAGCACAGAAAAGATACCAGCTTCCCTGAATCCACAAGTGTGAAAAACAGTTTCTCCATAATGCTGCTTTCAACAATAAATGAAGTATTGCAAACTAAAAAAAAAAACTTAAATCCTATCTTTCTCCCTTTGACAGACCTTCGTAAATCAGACAACAGAAACACTTCAGTATTCCCCACATTTTCTGTGAATACAAGGAACAACAATGGCCAGACCCTTGGAACGGCAGCTGACAACAAAAGACTGAAAAGAATGGAGTTTAGTTAGAAACAGTGCTTCTCTTGCTTTTTTTTCTTTTTTTTTTTTTGTGATTGCATCTAGCACAGCATAGGAAAACTGGCAAGGTTCAGCATGACTCCTTTCACAGCACACCCTCAGGACCCTGCCCCCTGCTGCTTTCACCTCCTCAGCCTTTGTAGCAGGAGTGATCCCACTCCCTACAGGATGGATAAGGACAGGCCTCAGCCACTCCTGGCATCATGGTCCCTCCATGCAAGATGCAAGTTATCCTGAAAGCATTGTATCACCAGCAGAGTCACAAACTGCCAGTCACAAACTGTAATGACTTCAGATGCAGCTGTCTCACCACTGGATGCTCACATCAACCACCACTGACAATGCCACAGAGCCACTCTGGCTTCGATGACAAGAGTCAGGAAAGGAAAACACCACTCTTTTAAAATCAAAAAGCATGTGTGTATGGAGGAAAAAACCTAATTACTGTTTCTCCTGTCTACAGCAAATACAGAGAAAAAAATGGAACAGAGTTTAAAGAAAGGTGACACTAAGAAGAAGGGGGCACATAGGTAGGGCAGATTACAAAGATTACATAGATTACAAAGTGGGAGAAGAAACTGGCTATGAAAAACAAGGATTTTTCCTTCACTGACAATTTAAAAAGAGATCAAAACATTCCTTTGGGTCACAACAGCCCCAAACAGCACTACAGGCTGGGGTAAAAGTGGCTGCAAAGCTGCCCAGCAGAAAAGAACCTGGGGGTACTGGGCAACAGCAGCTGAACATGAGCCAGCAGTGCCCAGGTGGCCAAGAAGGCCAGTGGCATCCTGCCTTGGATCAGCAATGGTGTGGCCAGCAGGACCAGGGCAGTGACCGTCTCCCTGTACTCGGCACTGGTGAGGCCACACCTTGAATCCTGTGTTCAGTTCTGGGCCCCTCACCACTGACGTGCTGGAGCACATCCAGAGAAGGGCAATGAGGTTGGTGAAGGGTCTGGAGCACAAGTCCTGTGAGGAGCAGCTGAGGGTGCTGGGGGTGTTTAACCAGGAGAAAAGGAGGCTCAGTGGGGAACTCACTGCTTTCTACAAGTACCTGAAAGGAGGTTGTAGCAAAGTGGGGGTCAGTCTCTTCTGTCAAGTAACAAGCAATAGGACAAGTGGAATTGGCCTCAAGCTGCACCAGGGAGGTTTAGATTGGATATTGGAATAAATTTCTTCCCTGACAGGGTGGTCAGGCATTGGAATAGGCTACCCAGGAAAGTGGTGGAATCACCATCTGTGGAAGTGTTCAAAAGGTGCGTGGATGTGGCATTTGGGGACAAGATTTAGTGGTGAATATGGCAGTTTAGATTAATGGTTGGACTTGATCTTGAAGGTCTTTTCCAACCTTAGTGATTCTATGAGTCTAGGAGATACTGGTCTAAATACAATATATTTTTGTCTTGAAGAAGTCCAAAGTCCCTTCTGCCCCTAATTTCTCTTAATGAGCACATGTGATATATTAACAGGAAGTTAATACTATTTCTAGTGACATTTTATCCAGGATCGACTGTCACATCACAATCAGCATATCAGTAAATACATGAGAGGCCTTAGCAGCACAGCTGGTCGTGCTCTCTAGTGGAGAAAAAGGAGGAAATGCTGCAGCCTTCACAGCCATTGCGGCTTCCTGAAACAGAAAATAAACTCATTTTACTGTATTTTAAACACAATTCTCTGTAAACATAAATAATGCTATTCCAAGCTGAAGAGGCAAAAGCAGAGTGAGTCCCTTCAGAACACAGATTTCCTAAATATCTACAAAAGATAAAGGTGGTTTTTTCCTTCATCAGTTCAGCACATTGCTTCTTATCAACCTACTTCACTACGGCCATATGACAGAAGAAAGACTAAAGAACATCATTAGGCTATATTTGAAGTTTGCTTTATTTTCCATATCCAAAAGCAATATATACTACAGGTAACTACTGCAAAGCTTTAAGGTAGGTGGACAAAAAAAACAGAACACGGATAAAGTGGAGACTCTCTAGTACTCCTCTTTTACTAGCATCACAGTTGACATAGGCAAGTTTTTTACTGCAAAATTTTCTATCGGGAGTCAAGGAAGCTAAAAATCTTGCTAAAAACTCTGACTAACACCTGCATTTTTGAGTGCAACACTGTGGACAAAACAAAAGAGTATCCTTACCACACTGCCATAGGCATAGCATCTCAGGTGCATATTTCTCAGATCTTCTGGCTCCCAGTCCATACACAATGCAAAATCTTCATGGTATGTCAAAATAATTTTCTCAACAGTACAGTTACACACCCAAAGAGGAAGTGAACAAACTGTTTTAGGTTGTCTGTCTAGATGACCCTTGGATTCAGAGCTAAATCTTTGAGTTATTGGTGTTACCTCTTCCTTTTTATATTGAAGGAGAAAATGAGACTGGTGAATAGCTCCTGTGGGATGACTGAAATTCTGGATCAAAGTGGATGCTCATTATCAGAGCTGGTAACAGGGAATAGAGTAGGAATGTTGATATGATCTTTTCTGATTTTGTATACAGCAATAGAAGTCTAAATCCCAATTAAGTACTCAATTATATCTGTGCAGCCTTAAAACTTTCAAATCAAAACTTAAAGGACATTTTCAGAGCAATCTGAATTTATTCTTCATGCTTATATAAGCTCTGTTCTACTAAACAAAACTGAACAAGCCTGCAACTGCTGGACAAGGAGGAAATTATTTCAGCAATTTAGCATTAACATGAAGAAAACAAATGGGTGCCATAGCATACATATGAAGTTACAGTGAGAAAAATTTCAAGTTTAAAAAGGTACAAAAATTTAAGCTATGGTCACTGTGAAAGATTAAAAGTTATTTGTGCGTTTTCATTACCACCTGTCTAAACAGACAATCATAAAGTGGTAAGGCAATGAATTAAACTTGTCCTTTTGGAAAGATGGAGACGATTTAACAGGTCTATGAATGCCTGTATAGGCTTACTATGTGGATGCGATTAGGATGGCTTTGGTGGAAACATCAAGCAACAAAACAACCTACACATTAATTCATGTGTTCTCAGTTTTAAGAAAGTTTCAAGAGCATCCCTGAGGTGCTTCTTTAATCAGTTAACTGAGGGAGACGAATAAATTTTATACAACCTCACACCAAGAAATACAAAACATTACTAGGCCATTAATGAAGTATTTAATGTTGATCTTTTGGTCCCATCAAGGGCTCACTCTCCTAGAACCTGTCTGAAACTACCCCAATGATATCTTGCTTGTAAAGGATTTTTATTTTTCTTTTAATTTTTTATAAATATTGGAATACTTAACTTTTCAGGACACAATAGTTCCCATGAGTAATTCATGGTAATCCCAAATGGCTCCAACACAATGAATGAAGCTACTCACACAGTAATTCTGTTTTGCAGTTGGAAGAGAGAGTAAATACAAATGGCGAGGCATTTTTTCAATGATGCTTTCAGAGACACGGGCTCACCTCTCCTGCTAGGGGTAATCAGTGTAACATTATCTTCTCTCAGACTAAATAAAAACTACTGCATAGGGAAATTATTATTACTGACCTTTCACATCAGTCCTTTAATGGCTTACAAACTATTAATTAACAAAAAGTTAGATAAATTTATCCTCTGTTATTGTTCTAAGGCAGTACTTTCCATGCCTATTTTCAGACCAGGATTTACAACGAAAACTCACAGAGCAACACAGATGCAGATATATGCAGAAAGGCTGCTAAATTTACAGCAATGGGAATCTGCAATGCCAAAAGAGATAAGGTGCCAAGTGTTCTACTGAAACAGCTGGAGAACATAGCAATCAGTCTCTGATACTAAGGAGGGTTTGCAATTTTATTTTCTGCTTGGTCTAGTTTGCATAAGATTAAAGAGCAGTGTGTCAAAGCGACTACTAACAGTCCCTAAGGTCTTTCAAATTCTTTGAACAGTCAATCTAATTTTAGGACCAGGTATGGAAAATTAGAGATTCTGTTTATTTACCTTGCACCAGCAGCCGGAATAAATTTTGCCAGAATGACTTTCGCTTTCAAGCAAGCAGAACATCACTGTAGTAGTAAAAAACATCAAGAAATTCCTCAGCATGATCTCAGATAGCAGTTTCTACCAAAGGCATCTAACATTTTTTCTGTATTCATACAGATGTGTGAGAAGAAAAAATTGTGAGATACACAAATACAGTAAGCACTCTGGTCTACAGCACCATACTTGTCATTCTATTGTACACCCAGAATCCAGGTGACTCCATTCATATAAACATATGGAGGGGAAAAAAAGAAAAAAAAATATATAAAACTTCTTACATATATAAACTTAGCTGATCCAGGCCTTCATTATTTTAAGAGTGAATTACCACAAGGTACAGGACAGAGAGGCAGTTCTTGAGAGAATCTTGAAACTACTCTCAATGAAAACATGTCTCAGGCTCTCAGTAACTTGCATAGAGCCACCCAACACTTTGTGTCATACTCTACTAAATGGAGATATTCAGGTTAACAGTTAAATCTGTGTCTGCATCCAGATTTATATGCAGTGCTGTTAAGCCATCCTCCAAGATCTTTCAGTTCTGTGGCCATCAAAATATTTTCATGATACTAGTATTAAACAGGAAAATAAATATAGTATTTATTACATGTATCATCCTAACTTAACTGGTTAAAACTCAGTTCTTTATAGTCCATGCAAACAATTAACAATAGTTCAAGGTAAGATATTATCACTGTAATACTACACTCCAATCTCACAAAAAACTTAAACCAAAAATAACTAACAACAACAACAACAAGAAGGAATAATTACTCTAAGTGTATAGCAAAGCCAGTAAGTGTAAATTAAAAAAAAAACAACTCTAAAGAAGACACCAGGCACCTTTTAAAATAAGAATTTTATCAGTAACTTTACCCATTTTCCACAACCAAGACTTGATTATCATTTCTAGCTTAGCTATCAACTCAAGTTTGGTTCATGACATAACATTCTAACTACTGAGAAAGAATAATGGAAGCATTTATTAGAAAAGGAAGGGCTGTTTGCTTTATACTTCCCATTTGTTTGCTAACAAAACATTCTGTCTGACTTTATAAAATAGCAGCAGTCAGAATGAACAAACAGAAAAGAACTAAAACTTAAATGGGATACAGTACTCTCCCCAGTAAGCACCACTTCAATAGCAAAGCATAAAAAGGGTAAAAATTAAACTGACTTTAAATTGACCAATCTTGTTAGAGAAAAAGAAGACTGTCTTTGCTAAAAGAATTCTATTTTAACAATCTGAGGAATATTTCCTTCCAAAAATCTGGACGTGCTTTATACCGATTCCCAAAACTGAAACAAAGGAAAAAAGCCAATCCTGTCTAATGGCATACTGCATGCTAGACCCTCCTGCTGCCTGCTGTTTAAATTAGCATGACAGTTTTCAAAGAGCTGCAAACTCCACACTCTGAAGAAACAATCCATAAACCAGCTGACGAGCACCAGAAGCTGGTTCAGGTGCAAATGACACCAATGTCCACCAAGACGAGGCTCCTGCAGCTCTGCTTCTGCTCGTGTTCACGGACTGTAATTCTACCCAAACAAAGCAGAAGGATCCCATTCCTTCATGCAGTGGTAACAGGAGCATCTGTAACATGTACTATTTTTAGAAGCAACTAGTCCACCGCCAGCTGAGAGGAGCAAGGAGCTGGAGACCAGGACACTAATCTGCCTGCAGGCTGCTGCTGTATCTGACCTAGGGGATGCGCCAAGCTCCCCCTGCCCTTCACTACTACCTACAACATGGACTCAAGTGAGAAAAACTTGCTAGAGCCACTTTTTCACATCTCCTCAACTTGCTTTAAGATCTCCTGGACACTCCCAACAGTTCTTGCACATTTCCGGTCCCAGGCAGCCAATGCTTTGTGGGTTACACTCTGGTGATGTCTATAGGCTTCTCTTTGCAGCCCACAGGCTCGAGGACTTTGCAGACAGCTCAAGGCTTTGATTGCATCACATGATGATGGCAGGTGCCAAAACCAAAATTTAGCCCTCTAATTCATACACACACTCTTAATCCTGTTCAAAACTTCAAAACTTTCTTCCAATTATTTTGACCCCCAGGAATATATGTGTATCTGAGCACCAAATTATTTCCAGGCTTGTAAGAGCTCAGTATCATCATTCTTATCTAACTGTACACTGGAAATTGGAGTAAAGTAATTGGAGTTCATTAAATGATAATTCTAGCATGAGAAATTTTCAAGCATTAAAAAATCAGAATAATTTCTTGGATGTTCTGTGAAATTCATTTCAGACACAGGAATCGAGCAACATTTTAAAATAAAGTATGAATGGGCCATCTTACAGATCCAGATAAGGCACGTCCCATATTCAAAAGAAGAGAGGAAAATCCTAACATCTACTCTCAGAAAATCAAGCATTTTGGTGAAGTTTTTACAGAGTACTGTGAAACTTTAATGTGTATGTTTCGAACACTGAGAAAGGCAGACACAGAGCCATTCAAGAGCCCCATCTTATTTTTAGCGTAACTGTTGCCCATAGGGCACTATAGAGTTTTTTTCTTCTCTCTGCCTTCAATCCCTCAAATAAATCCCCTTTATTGGATTATGGATTAATGCAGCAACTATAGCAGTAAGCTGTTTCCATGAGAGTGAGAAAACATAAGATGTGTACCATTAAGCAGAGTAACATCTCACTTGGAACTTGTGGGTCTGTCTCAGATATTGCATTCATTACGTGAGAACAACATTTATGTTTCATTAGGTACATTTTGAACAACATCAACAGCACAGAAATTTAGCACCTGCTAAAACAGTCCCACAAACACTTTATTAATATAACTACCTATTTCCTTAAAGCATCTAATGTCCAGTAAATCTACTAGCAATTCATTTTAAGTCACTGCTCCCATTAAACAATTAATAGTTATATGTACGTTGAAGAACACATTAATTTAGGATTATTATGTAAATTACAGGCTTCCCTTTCAATGTGGAATGGTGAGCTACTGATTCTGTTTCTTTTTCATAAAGAAATAAAACTGTACTGTTATACTGGCATCACAAACTGTGATCCCCTGAAACAAACACTCAGAACAGCATTTACCCAAAGACCTCAAAACATCTGACAGTTGTTTCGCGTCATTTTATAGAGTATGACACATAAATTGGAATAGTATGCTCTTGAATAAGAGAATTTCAGACAAAGTCAGTGGCAGAAGCTAGGAATAGAAACCCCAGTTCTTCCAACTATCACACCACTGCTCTGTCTGCATTTCCACCTCCAAAAGACTGATGAAAAAGGCAGCCACATGAGTTAAAAATAACTTGTGATTAGCAAGGCAGAAGCCCTATGAAAACCAAACGACCCAGAGTCTCACTCAAGGTTGAATTAGAACCTAAACTGGGGAAACTGAATATGCTAAGGCCAGGTTAATGTTTTGCTCAAATTAAGTGGAATTGAGTTTTCTAAGACAACAATTTTGGTCCAGTAAAGTATTAGAAGCTCTCACCTATAAAGCTTCTTCTATTAGTCAAACTGATATAGCTGAACAGACTAGAGACAGAAAACCTCCAGATTTCAAAAGGACAGAGAACAGCCTTCAGAACAACTTCAAGTTGAAAATGAGTTCTGATTTCATCTGCGCTATGTTAATTAATCTGAGGAAGCTGAAAACTTGTGAAATGCAGATTTTTCTGGGAAGATGGCAAAAGTTAAAAAGCCTCTGTCATTTGAGAAGGGCAGAATAGACAATTACTATTTACATGGGATATACTGAAGATTTAAAGAACTGGGAAAATGTATGCAATTTCACAAAACCTCTTTATTGAGGCCATGATAGTCTGCATATTCCCACAGATTTGTCTTCTGAATGTTCCTTTAAGCCCACCTTGGTTAAACCCCAACCACCCATTTTTTCTTGATACCTTGCTTACCTGAAAGAATAGTGGTTAGTTCTTTTCTCATTTATACATGTGTGCTCACTTGAGTGCTTAGTAGTTATTTGCTTTCCCTCCCTTTGCTCCCATAACAACATTTGATGACCTGTATTGAATATATTTCATTCTGGTGTGTGAATATATAAGACCCACAGATTTTGTTGATTTCAGTGGGGAGGAGAACAAATATTTACCATAGCATGGTGAAGATTCATTGGCAAGCTTTGCATTTGTTGCTCTGCAAGGTCTGGTACTATTTGATGCAAATTCACCTAAAAAAAGTTTGGCTCTGATCATAAACTTAATAGTAGGAGATTATTGGGAAGCTAGAGAAAAGTGTTTAGACAAATTTCTTCCACATACCATTTCCCACTATAGCTGGTAATGTTCAATCATTTTCTGTATAGATTCCAAGCCACAATGCTAAGCCACTATAGGGATTTTTCTTGTTGTATTGCTGCTGATTCATGCTTGGTAGTCAAAAATTTCACTATTTCTCTTGAGGAATAGAGTTCTGAGGTATATGCTTTGAAAGATGAATATCAAATGCATGCTCCTTACTGCAGATGCAGTGATATCTAAGGGCTATACAGTACATATTTAATTGTATGTTGCAGATGGCTGCTAGTTTTAAAATGAACACATGTTCGTCGTATCTTTTTTCTTCAATATATGCAGTTTGTGGGCTGCCAGTCGATATTGAGATAGATGTTTAGGAAGTTGATACTGATGAAGAAAAATATAATGAAAAAGCTAACTGCAGCACAGTTCTAGATAGCTAAAATTCTTCAATTTGTTTTATTGCTTTACCTTTACTTAAGCTATCTTTCCAAGGAAAACTGTGCCAGAATTGCCAGTTGTCTTTTACATGTACAGCTGGCATCAATTCCTATCACATACTCCAGTTACAGATGGGTGCGCCGTCATAACATCAACACAGCTTCAAAACCAGTTCCCCAACGGCAGGCTGTTAAAACACAAGTTTCCATAGAGTAGTATGAAGGGTTAAAATGTATTATTTGAAGCCTTACAACCTCTTCAATTCCATCACTCATAAGGATACTTTGGACATACGGAATTTACAAATATGAATTGTGTTTAGGTAACTGCTGCCATGTTGACTACTCTCACAGTACTTTTATAGTAACTGCTATATTGTCAAAACCCTTGGATACCTTAATTGATTCTAAACAATACTGAGGACATAAGTCACCTTTTAACTTGCACATTGGGCAACTGAGGTACAGACTCATTGGCAAGTACAGAATTCCTGATGAACAGCTTTGAGTATCTGTCAGAAGGAGGTGCTAACATGACCTCTGGAAGAGGTAGCTCCTTTAAAAATCAGGGCTGACTCAATTTTTATGCTCCCAAAAGAAAACCAAATATTTTGAAGTGGTATAAAACTACTTCAACAACATTAAAATGTAAAACAAGGGTGGCAGGGCAGAATTGGACAAGCCATGGGGTAGAGGAAAAAATCTGCAGCCAAAAGAAGATAGGGAAACAGCACCAAGACTGCACTAGAGAGAAGAACAAACCTCTGAGCACATGCCAAAAGACCAGGCAGAAAGAAGAAAAGCAGGGAAGGCAGTAACCAGAAGAGATAGGCAAGAGGAAACAGCATATCGTGCAATCAAATATCCTACCCAGCTCCTCACAGGAAGAGGAAATTAAAAAATGTGCTTTTTTTTCTGTTCTAAGTTTCCTCCATGCAAACTTTACATTAATGACTTTTTGATGCTATAGGATTCTGAAGAAAACTAAAGAAAGTCAAAAGGTACTTCCTCTAAATAGCACTGTTGAGCTATTCCTGTTAACCAGAGCATGATGGCAACTCAGTTACCCTCTGAACAGGATTGGCAATGCACAGTCTAAATACATATTCAGTGTGGCTGCTTCTCCTCAAGATGTTCTTATGCAAGCTCACCCAATCTCATTCCCAATCTCAGAAACAAGTTTATAGCAACAACTGTCTCAAAAATGAAATCTAGTTAAATTTTTGCATGGACAGTTTCACTGCTTGTCATAGTTTTCCCCAAACTGTTGCAGGGAAAACTTGCTTTTCCTGAGGAATTAGGAGCATATGAGGGCATAAAACTGCTCCATGAGCAAAACAGTAATTCAAAGACTTTATTTGTATTTCAAATAGAGTTACCACTATAAACTAGACACAAGAACCATAACCACCAAGCATACAACACAATACCTACAACAAAACTCAAAGTGTAACTAAAGTGCAAATTATATTCCAGCAGCTGCTCCCACCAAATGACAAGTGCAAATCTGCAAACCAGAAACCAGCCAGCTACAGAACATCCATGCTGCCCTGTACTGCCCCATCCTTAATAAAAAAGTATTTGCAGAGAAGGATAAATTGGTTTCATACAGTGCTTTCATTAAAGAGAAAGTCCCTAATCCTTTTAATCATGATTATAACTTCATGCGTTACATAATGTAAATACATTTGGAAAACCTATCTGAATCCCCCACTTCAACTGCAACAATATTATTCTAGTTACAGAAAGATGCTCATCTTTAACAAGTAATATGATAAGTTTTTAAAGAAAGCTGATAACTACAAAAATGACTGCAATGTCATCCCACCTGATTTAGCGACCTTTCATTACAGACATCAACTTTGAGAGTTAATTATGATCATTAAAAAAAGTCTACAGCTTCTAACAAATTTCTTCTGTGTCTTAAGCATACAGCCAGGAGAAAAAAAAAGCTATTTGCTCATTTAAATAAATTCTTAGTAAGTAATTCAAGAAATAAAATAAGGTCACTTAATTCAGTCACAGGCTATGGTTAAGTTACGTGTGGTAATCACTTAATAAAACAAGCCAGACAAACAATAGTAAAAAAAGAAATTTTTTGAAGACTAATATACTTTCCATTCAGAACTAAATCAGTACCTACTTAACATGCTTTCTTACAGTTAAAACATAAATACCTTCTTTCTTTACACATAGGTTCCATGAAAAACAGCCATCAGAAAGTAAGTCCTGCCTTTTCTTGTTTCAGGTGGTTTGCTATACTGAGCCACCTAGCAAGAAAAGCAACAGAGGTACATGGTCTCTCGATTTCTATGTTGCTGAACTCAAGACACAGCACTGCATTGCTCTTTTCCCTGCACACTTTCCTTCTTCACAAAAAACTTTTTATTGTGCTTTAGCAGAAGGTCAATGGCTATCACTTCTCTACTCCAGCACAATGGTGAATTGAAACAAGAACCCATAGCTGTTTAGACCGACAAAGCAACCAGTATGTCTAAGCCAATAAAGCGATTTGTTCATTAAACCTACTAATAAAGCAACCTTTTGTTAGTCTATGAAACATCAGAAACTTCATAGAATGCATTTAACTATGCTTTCTTAAAAATCACCAACTCAAAAGTTCTAAAATCTGTTAACTTATCCACTTCCTTAAACTGATAGTAAAATACCTTTGTATTGACTTTTCAAAACACAGCAAGTGTGATGCAAACTTTCCTGCCTATTCATCAACAGAAACGTTTAGGGCTTTTGGTGAAGAGATCCCCCCTGACAAGAGCTCAAATTCATCATATTACTGGCTTATGTAAAGCTTCCTATGCAACACTGACAACCTGTAATAGTGACCACCACAATTACACACGACAAGAACAAAATCATTAAATGGGCGCACTCAGCTTGGACCCAAAGATTCGTTTGGATTTGACAAACAAAAATGAAAAGAGCTGTAGTGAGCAAAGATCAAAAATGCTGTTAGCACTTGTGTCCATTGCTTTCAATTAAACTGAAGCAAAGTCTGAACCTGAGTCCCCAGCTCTCAGTGTTGTTGTGTGGAGGGGGTTTGTAACTATTCTCAATAACCAGCACTAACATGACAATGGCCACAACTTCCTCCAAGCAACATCAGTATTTTTGGCTTGACTTTGGCTGCAATCCTTGAAAGCATTAAAATGAAGTCTCCTCCCTTACACACAATTTCCAGACTTGGTTCATTCACAGGTAGCTCTATTATTATGTGATTAGAGGCTGGGCCACCAAAAAGGAAGAAAAAGAAAACAAAAATGCAGTTTGCCACCTAATTACCATCAGTTAGACAAAAAAGCCAGGCAAGTATTTCCTCTAAACCTCTATATAGAAAACCTGTCAAAGACAATTTTACCAGCAGCAATATACAAGTATCGAAGCTGCATAACATGTTAACACAGAAAATAAAGCAAAACAGTATGTGAGGGGGAAAAGTGCATATACTCTTACTCATATTTAACAGGGAAACACCCCTTGTCCTAGAAGCAATCTGAAGTCATTCTTCTGCTGCTGTTTCTCATCTGTGTCTTTTCGTCAAGCACAGCACAACTACTGGATTTTTTTATATGCACAATGACCCAAGCAAAAAAAGCAAGTTCCTCCTTATTACTGCAACTTCTCCAGAACAAGATTCCCATTTATTACACTGCATATTGCATTTGAATTCTCAGTGAAAGTTCTTGTAACAGAACGACAGTAAAATATTTGTGTCCTTTGCTATTCAGAAAAAAATAATCTTTATTTATAAAATAAATAGGTCTGCTATCAAGGACAGTGATAGCATCCCTCCCTCTACACTGTGACTCTCACTATCAAGTCATGAGGTTATATCCTCCTTCTGGAATTAAGTGCTTATTCTAACATAATACTTCAATAGCATGTGAAACTTTTCAATTAAACAGTTGTCAAGCAGCCTGATAAGGCACAGAAAAACAACTGATAGCTGAAACGAGTCATACAATAAGTTTTGCAGACTTAGTAGCTCCTGCCAAACAAACAGTTAATCAGTGAGTAGTCAAGAGGCAAACAAATGACCATTAAAATTCATAACAAAGGGACAGATAGTTTTATTTAATTGTAAAGTTTAGACCATCTTCTAAGGTTTTCACTTAAAGCTTTTTTGGACTTTGGAGCCTTTGGCCTACTATTGCACCACTGACGTGCTGGTAAAGAAAACAGCAAGACAATAACTATTGCAAAGACACTGATTCTAAAGAGAGTTACACAATGCTTTTCTTACATCCTCTTTGAAGGAGGATACACGACTTTCCAACAGCAATTAAAAATAAGGTTAAACATAATACTTTCCTATTTAAGTTCTGAAGTCACACTTTGCTAATTCTCCCTGCCCATACCTGATCAGGTCTTTCAACAATTCTACAGTCTAATATTCATTTAAGATGAGAAGATTCATACAAGAATCAATCAACAGCATAATACACTGCCTGATATTTGTGATGAACTGCACTTTTCAGTTTGCTTAACTTCTAAAATTAATCCTCTCCTTCAGTTCAATTCTACTTCTCTCACAGTACAAAGTCAATGGAATTTATGTTCCTAAATGACTGAAGCGTACTTGAAAAGTCCCACTCTTCAGAGATTAACTTCTTGCTCTTACAAGTAAATAAACAGAAGCTTAGACCAATGATTTTTATCAATGGAAAACTGACAGTTCTTTTCTGAGGCAACAAAAGTATATGACTAAGAAGTTTGACAAATTTACATTTGTAGCTACTGATGCAGCAAACATTATGCAAGTGCATAGCTTTCTACAGGTATTCTTATGACCAAATCTAAGTGTATACTCCAGTGACTGCTGGATCACACCTCATGCTGGACTTCATTTATCTTATCTTTACCTGTATTCCAGAAGAACTAATATGATAGCCTATCACTAGTGGCAACAGAAAATTAACCACTGAGTTAAAATACTTCACAAGTATCTTTAGATTTTTTCCTCCATGATAGCAATCAATTTAACACTAAAAAAGACTTTTAAAATTTTAAAGGCTATGATGATTATTTAAATAACTTTGATAACTTAAATAATAACTAGTATTTTAAACAAACACTCTTAAGTTACATGCCTTTAACACCTTAAGACCTCAAGATGTAGCTTGCAGAACCCTTGTACATATTTCTATAAATAACAAAATATTTAAAAGTATATATTTATAGGAGTGTTTAAGACACAGTCTCTATAATCTATTCTTATAGATTCTTATTCCTACACACAATCTATTCTTATAGATCTCCTACAAATCACCCAGTTAAATAAAGGCTTTAGAGGCATACAGAAAACCAATACGGATTAAATTTACTTTTCTCCACAAAAGTACTCACATGGCATGATAATAAAATTGAAGTTCACAATGCACTCTTAAAACCACAGACTAAAAGAAAATTTCAATTGCAAGTGCTGAATTTTTGTTTGCTCTGCCTGGTTGCAACAGTTGTAATGCTAACATGGGAAACTATAATTTCAGATAGATCCTAGTGTTTCTTTATTTTTTTCATGATCCATAACATCAATAGACTGAAACTTCAGAGTTGCTAAGCTAATGTTCTAACCACATTAAAAGATGACCACAGGAACAACTACACAGGAATTGCCATTTCCTGGAGACACAAATGAGAATTCCTCATCCTTACTTCAGTATCCATCTTTTTCAAAGGGTCAAGCAATTCTTCAGCAAACATCCCCCCAGTATAGTCTAAACTTCAGCTGCAGTTGCCATTCATAGGGTTTACTTCAACGATGAAACACTAGTAAGCACGGGCACCCAAACAGCCCCTCTACAATTTCTACAAGAAAAATCATGTAGTGAAGAAGTATCTGTCGTCTTACAGCGGCGAGCTCTTACAGCAAAAACTGCTTAAATATAGAAGAACTAGGACCTGAAGAGATGGTCTTTTTAGGAACAAAGATCCCCATTTCAAGACACTATGCCAGAGGGAAGTGACATGAAAGGCAAAGAATAGTAGTTGCCCCCTGCAACACAAATACTAGGCGGCAGCTAATGAAGCTAGGAGGAGCCACCTTGAAAACATGAGTGACTCTTCAGGCAACAGCCAGCAGATCTGTGGGATTTCCTGCAAAAGGATGCAGTGGAGATGAAAAATTTACAAAGGTTCAAGAAAAAATTGCACAAGTTCTCAGAAGAGAAATCAGTCAAGAATTTCTGAATAAACAGAAACAACCTCCGGCTCAGGGATTCCATAAACTGAAAGTAGCCAGAGAACAGGGGTGAAACTAAAGGCATCTAAAATTTATCTTGTTCTCAATGTTCCCCATGTACCCACTTACATATTTTTTTTGAGATGGGTCATGTGAAGAATTTGGGAACTTCTGGGTTCCTGGACAAGATTTTCTGTTTTATGACTATCAGACACAGGATACTAGGCTAGAAAGAACACATGTCAGTGTGATTCTGTGGGCCAATTCTTCTAGAATACATTTAAAACTATTTATTAAACAAAATTCAAAACAGAACATTTCAATTAAGATATAGAAAAAGTATTTTAACTTTTGGACACCTCTCCCAAAACTGCCATCTTGATAAAATATATTACACTCAAATATTTTAATGAGCTTGACCCTTCATTCAAAATATTAGTTACAAAATTATATCTCTACTGGAATAACATTACTGACTATTGTCCACTAAAACATCTACACCAGTTTCATGACTTTGCCACCTAGACACTGTGTCTGTGCTGGCACTTAGCAGGCAACAGTTCTGGCTGCCATTTTCCTCCTGAAAAAAGCTAAATGACTCATTTTGGGTTTATTTGCAGGTTGTTTTCCTTCCTGAAAACTGATACAAAAAAGAAAATAGATGGAAGAACATGTCACAGGCATCAGCCTGTTCTAATTAGGGAGACCTCTATAGTCTGTTCACTCCCTTTCCACTGCACATCTCACAGTGTTTCTGCCATCCAAATTCAAGTTCCCCTAGACACTGCATTCAAAGCCTAAGAAAGACTACTTGAGCACACAAGTTTCTCAGCTGCCAGCACTCCACTACACAATTTGGGAGAGTAGAACAGAACCAACAAACCTAAACCATCAACACCTCAGTTGGAGAAAACATGGTACTTTTGCATTTTCTCATTTTATTACCAGAAATCAGAACTGGAACAAGAGAAAAAAATATTTATAAATAATAAAAAAATTATATTCACCTCCTACAAAAAATACCTAGTATTAGAATAGGAGAAAACACAGTACTTACCTACATTTGAAAGAGCCAGTAAATATGATTTAATGTGTTACACACAAGTAAGCCTTTCATGCATAGCAAGCTAGCTGAAACAATTGTTTGGAGAATACGATTGTAAAACATATGCAGGTTGATATCAGAAAATTTACACAGCATGGTTTCTGGAAAGGAAACTATGCTTTTTTAGGCTAGTAGAGTTTTATAATAACAACAGTGAACTAAGGAGAAATTGATGAACAAAAGACTTTCAAAAAGCCTCCCTCAAAGTCTCAAGAGGCCATTAAGTAAAATTAATACTGGTGTTAGGGGAAAACATTTGCGTTTAGGTGCCAGCAATAAAGTATCAAAAGAAAAAGAAGTAAGTGGTCTGTTAATTTGCAGAAAAGGGTTAACAGCAGAAGGCCACAGTTCTGTACTAGAACTGCAACACATATTCCCTAATGGTCCAGAAAGCAAAAAGTGGCAAAACTCATTCACATAAAAGCTATTACGGTTAAGATAAGAGAAGGAACCTTGAGAATTTCATGTAGTCTAGCCAAGCTAGATAAAATGGGAAATACATGACAGACAAAATAATCAACAAGGTATTGTGTGTCCAGGTGAGTATTTTACTCACCAACTTTCTGGATCTTAACAACAAATTCAGAAAGAAACATGTTGACTCTTGATAGTCCATAGAAGAATACTACTCAGTAAAAAAAAAAAATAGGATGCATATTAAATATTTTGGAGAGTATTACAATTGGTACACTACAAACTGAATACAGCATTTTTAATAAGCACTTTGTAAATATACACCACTCCTGGGCAGGCATACTGTAAAAAATGGTTTGAAATGTAGTAAAACTAAAAGCTAAAAAAAAGTGAAATTTGGTAACAGGCATCTTAAAGGGGAAGCCAAAAATCATCAGAAAGTTTGGGTACGTTGATTGCAACTGAGAGATACAGAATAATACAAAGGAAAAGGTATAGGAAAAAAAGACACTAAGAACTTTGAGTTTAACTGGATTTTTATAACAAAAATAATATATTCAACTAAACTGGGGTTAAAGCATCACAAATAATGTGCAGAAGAACTGAACTACTTGAAGCTTTATACATGAAACTTTTCAGTGGCACAATACACCTTTGCAAAAAGTGATTGTGAAAAGAAAGAAAGATAGACACACCTTATAATAAAATCCTACTGCTTTTCTGGAGATGGCAACTGATAGGTAGAGAGAATAGAACAAAAGTTAAACTCTCAGCTCTACAATCAGTAGAATTCTTGAATGCAAATTTTTTCCCTCTTTGGCAGCAGCCACCAAGCATACACATAGCTCTGCAACCATCACAGCACATGCTGCCTTTACCCCAGCTAGCAGGTAGGTTCTATGGGGAGTAGTGTAATTGTCAGGCTGCAGGATCTGACATATTGTGATACGGGAGGTCACCGGAGATAACAGGACAGTAATCAGGACTGTTACTGCAGTGATGGGATGCAGCAGCAGACAGAGGACACAGATCCACAGGAAACTAGGTTTTGTGAGCTTCGCTGCTCACAGAACAATTTGTTTCCCTTGTGTTTTACAGATTTGAATACTAATATTTCTGTACACTGCAGCTTTGATCACTGTGTTAAATGTAGCTCTACTGAATAAAAGGATTAGTTTGTCCAGATTGGCATGCTTATGACTGTGAGATGAAGAGAACTCGAGGGAAAAACCTTTGAAGATCAAGCACATGCTCTATTTTATAGGCTGAATTGGCAGTAGTAGCTGAAGGTGGATTATATCATGCATATAGTTTACAGCATGATACATATGACAATACTTCAGCATTTCAGTATAAGGATTGTAAACATTTTTAGATTAATTTGTCTTGCTGTTAAAAGGGGCAATACCACTCTCTCCTTATTGAAAAGGCTAAGAAGTCAGGCAGCAGTAGTACTCATGTTGGTTCACAAGCAGCTGGATTTAAGAAGTGAACAGTACAACCACAAAAGCAAGGAAGGGACAGGAGGAACAAGATCAGCCCTTTTGGTTATAGCACATACTCCACACTGGTTTCAGCAGATCATCAAACCACAACCATGAGGTTTCAGGGCACAGTTAAGCTAATCTAATGGCCAGCCAGTGCCCAAAGGATTCACTGCCAGCTGTGCATCCCCCGTGCCAGCCCTAATGCACATTCCGTGTCACACTGAGCCAACTCAATTTGATTTTTAGTACTTTTCTCACTTAAATTCAGGGAACTAAAATGATAGAAAACAAATAGCATAAAATTAATTTGAATAGTCTTGACAAAATGTTAGATTAAACCAATAGCTAGCGCAGGAAGAGATATGGGTAGGAGAAGCTGTTTGGAGCCATTCCGTTCAGTAGCAGCTAGGCAGGTCAAATACAATATGAAATGACAACTCCATAAAGGACAAGTGAATATAACATCTCAAGTTTTGTGAGATTTGAAAATATTTTATGAAGAAAGGGTAAAATGTTTAATGATAAGTTTCTCCTTTTTAATCTTTGCTAGGTCATGCCTAACCTATGCAATCAATTTTGTTCCCACCACACTGCAGTGTAAACAAACAATAGGAATGAGAAGGACCAAAACGTTAACATTTCTTTTGTGCCACTAAACAAGCTTTTGTTTTTCCAGTTATTCCCAGCACCCTTTTGAAAGGTTCCCACAGCCCGTGTAAACAACCACAAGCTGAGCGGGATGACTGTACGTACCTCCTACATAGGCAGGCAGCAACCACAGCATGCAGCTCCCCTCACTAGACAGCCACACATCCACCCCATGACAGGGGACACCACCCACCTCCACCCTTCACACAAAACTCCTGCCTCTGCTCCTGAGTCATACTGAGTGCTGTCTAGTGCTCTCACCAGGCCAAATGTCAGTAATAGTGGAGCTGAACTTTGACCCTCTGTTATTTCATCATCAGCCCACTTCTTTTCTGTAGTGTATCAGGAATTACTTGATTTTAAAATAGTCAAGCGTAACAGTGTTCTAAGCACAAATAACAGATTTACCATGGCAATAAACTATAAAGCCGGGAATACAATACACAACCTGAAATCATAGAATCAGAATGGTTTGGGTTGGAAGGGACCTTAAAGGTCATGTAACTCCAACTCTTCTGCCATGGACAGGGACACCTTCCCCTATACCAGATTGTTCAGCCTATACCCCATTCAGCCTGACCTTGAAGATGAGATGAAAAGACAGGGTGTCCTGGAAACAATATAAATGTGACAGTGCGCATCAAAGTTGTTTTGCTACAGCAAGCCATGTCTTAAGAACTACCCTAGTTGTAGTGCACTCAGATATGTAAAACTAGCAAATTTAAGTTAAACATCTTGACAACCTAAGGAAGCGGTCATAATAGAGACAATCAGAGTTATTAACAAAACACTTCTGTATTATAATATTGCAAAATGTAAAGTTCAGCCACCTGTGTATTAGAGCCCACTTAAAGTATTATTAGTAGAACCTCTCTCACACATATAGTCACTCCCCTGAAGACACAATGTCAAAACATAGTTAGAATTACTACCATGTTACTAAAGGGCTACCAAAGCCCACATGCTACTCTTGACATGTTTCATGAACGTGAAGTGGCTGTGTATCACACATTTGTTAGCATGGAGCAAGTGCAGGGCAACACAAAGTCCAGCAAGCTGGGAGTCAAGCAGTGACCAAGTCTAGCTCTTACCCGGAGCACAGACAGCACTGTCAGAATCCACCTGCTACCACAGATAACACAACTAACACACCATGAAAGCAGAAGGATATGACGGCCCCTTTCCACCATAAGGGTCCGTCATAAGGGTCCGTCTTGGCTACACAGACAAGTTTAAATATGGGCCAGGTGGGGGAAGATAGCAGGTTGAATCATTGTCTCCCTTCTCCTCAACTCTTGTAGCAAATAGCAAGTTAAGAGAAAAGCAATTTCCAAACACATCCATTATTTCAAATTCATTCTTGCTGAAAGATCAAACAGGGCCTGCTATTTAGGCATGTTGAGAAAGAACCAGTGTCAAAAGTTTCCTGGCAAAAAAAAAAAAAAGAAGAAAAAAGATAAAACCACTGAAAACCACAGCAACTTTGCCTTAGCACGATTTAAAGGATGCTGAAGATGCCCTCAAGATCCATAAAAACTGTCACTATTGTACTCTGTAGTAAAGAAAAAAGAGTTACCTGTCATTGCAGTGATCCACCCACTCAGAGAAATGCCACAGATCTGCAGACATACTCATCAGCTCTGGCAACAGTAGATGAAACTGCCACAGCAGAACTCAGAAACAAACGTTAAAAATAACTTAGACAAGGGTATCTCCAGGATCACAGTTTCAGGGCCCTTTTCTGTTGTGCTAGATCATCTCTTGCTTTGAGTAACATTGCATGAATTAAAACAAAATGACAAGATGTAAACAGCAAGAGAAGTAGACACTCCTGGCAAACTGCAGGTTTACTGGCCCAAGCTCAGGGCCACATAGAACACAGCTTAGCAAAGACAGACAATGGTGAAGCAAAGGTGAAGACATCCTGTTTTCAACAGAGATTCAGCACTATGCCAAGCTATGTGCGGTCACACTTGCCACAAAAGATGAGTAATATTTCCTCAGAGAGGTCTGAATCTATAGCAGTAGTTCTGGTTATCATTATTTAATGGTTATGGCATTAAACACTAAAGAAAATACTCTTTAGTATATTCTAAAGCCTTATTAGGCAATGAAGAAGTCAACAAAAGCAATGTACCCACTACTGTCAGGTCTAACAAAGAAATGCTAGATTTTGCAGCTACTGCAATAGCTAGTGAGCAACTTCTCAAGCATGAAGTATGCTACAATGCTGAAAAGGCTTGCACTTGCCAGGGAACACACTGAGCAGCTTACCCTCCTAAAAAGGGAACTTGGGGAAAAGCTTGAAACCTTTTCTTCCCTGTTGGCTTATGATGCTTTGGGCTTGTTAGTCATTTAGTAAGACAAGTAGCTTGTCCTGAAGTAGCCTGTTCAGTTCTGAAAACACCATGACTATTTTCATTCCTGCAGATGTATACGGGCACACATTCTATCCTATAAACCACATCACATATTGTACATAAAGACAGTAATAACCTTTCACATGCAATTCTGCAATACAGCAAACTAAATCCCTATAAGCATAGGCAGATCCTGCATGTTACAGCAGATCTAAATGTAAAGTTTCACCTTTAAGAAAACACGGTAGACTTTATCCTGAAAAGCACGTGCTCCAAAAGTATCCACCAGCATCTGCGAGAACACAGAGCTGATGTGTGCAGCAAGGACATCACGATGGTCAAAGAGGGCAGAGTTTAAGTAGATACTGTCAACAACACACACCCAGACTTTGCAGTTCCTGTCCTTCTGAAATTCACAGCAGTTGCCACAACCTACAAGAACACAAAGCCACAGCTGAGTAACTCTGACTCTGCATGACCAAATTAAGGAGTACTTCAATCTATGAAAAGGACCCACCAAAATTTCATGTGCAATCGAGTCTCCACCACCACCCTTAAGTTCTTTGATAAACCCACCAAGGAAACACACAAGGGAAGTCTCTGGTAACCTGCATCATGTAAACGTCACCTCCCACCTTCCAAGCCATCCAGAGCAACATTTCTAAAGGAAGAATTGCTTAAAAGGGAGAACAACAAGCTTTAATATTGGACCAAAAGGTTGAAGGGTACATAGGAACAAGTCCAATGATTATCCCAGAATCAGTTCAGATTTTTTATTTTCAAAGAGAGATCCATGTGTAAAGAGGGAGAACTGGAAGGGGAAAGATTTAATTTATTAATACAACCTAGGATACTGGAGCAGCAAGACTCTTTGATTGAGGTTTATGAAGAGTTTAAGAGAAAACTGCAATTGCAACTCTTCTCTAGCCTCCCACTTGCCACAGTTCCAACTCCACAAGGCCAGGTCTCACCACAGCATGTGCACGCCTCTCAGCTCCACCCTAGGGCAGCCCTCCTGCCTTGGTAAGGAGGCAGACCTTGTGCTTAGAAAGTGTTCAGCAGTATGCCCTGCCCTCTGAGTGCACTTTCATCTCAGTCTGCCCATGCTGGAGAGTTCATAGCCTTCCCAGTCTGCTTCTCCAGAGAAGTAACAGGCAGCTCACACCATCCGCACCATCGAAAGGTTTTCAAGCAAAAAAGCACTTCAAATCACTCACATTTTGGACAGCTTCGAATAGTCAGCCTTTGAACAGGAAGCATTACTTAACCTTAACTACCTCAAAGCTGTCCCTCTGCTGCAAGCAGCCACCCAGTCTCAGGTCACAAGACAAACTGCATTCACCTAGGCCAGCTTAGCCAGACACTACCTGCAACAGGCTTCCCCGATACTGGAGCTGCCAGAAAGCAGTCTTGTGTGACAGACCCATCAGAAATTTCAAGAAACTCATTCCTTTTCCCTCCACATCCCAATGACGCCTGCTCACTCGACATCTACGGCACATGAATATGTTAATCAGTTTCATAACAATGTATTTGGGCTACAAAAATCCAAACAGCACTCTCAACCTTTCATTAAAGGGAAACTGTTTTTCTTTTTTTAAGTATAAGCTGAGGTAAATACCATTGCAAAATGTATCATACTGGTATAACTCTAAATTATAGCCAAAACTGAAAACAGCACATGCTTCTCTGTTTGGTTGGGGGGGTTTTGTTCGTTTTATATTTTAATTAGAACATCCCATGCTTCTCCTATTTTATGGCCATATTTTTGTTTGGTCAGAAAACTAGACAAATTCTACAAGTTCACAATGCAACAGCCACCACTGATCACGTTGAAGGGATGTGGGTTGGGAAAAAAGAGTTGTTTGAGAGCAAATCTTGCTGCAGCAGCTACCTGTGAGAACACAGCTACTAAAACCATCATATCAGAAGTGTGCCACCAAAACAGCACACACCAAAACTCTTCATCCTCCAGCACAAAGCAAAGCCAACTGCCTCAGCTCAAGACTCAGGCAAAGCTTACCTGAACTAAGCAAGCTTGTTTTGGGCAATATTCCACACACCTCTTCTTACCACCCAGCTGTGGGTGTTGTATTCTCTAACTGATGGTAACACCTTCAATTACCCCAGCAAATGGGGAAAGATGTCTGCTGGTAGATTAAGCATGACATTATAGAAAAAAATGCATTGTTTCACCCTTGTAAAAATAACTGCAATTGTTTCAGAGAACATTGAGAAAGCAAAACAGAGAAGAGCTACTGAATTACACAGATCTGTCTATTTAGCAAAAACGAGCAGTCTTGAGGAGATGAACACATTTTTTGCTACAGTGAGCATGAACAAGATGGAATGCAGTAGTTCCTTTTACTCTGACATTCCTTACTTTTGAAGTACTTGACCTTAAAGACATAAATCATGTCCACATTACTGACAAAAAAATCCAGCAAGGATCTATTAGAAAATGCCTCACTGCAGTGTATGCACTGGTACAAGACCAACACTGGAGAAGCTAACCAGAACCACCAGTGGAAAGACCTAGGTAGGATTCACAACATTGCAACAGTTTCATTGCTTCAGTTGCCTCTTCCTGCCCAAGAAATGTCCCCTCACAAGTGAGCCATGATGCCTCTTGCATGTACAAAGTTCTCAAAGAAGAAAAGCAAATGTGCACTTTAATATTTAAGTAAGAGCCTAATCAAGCTCTTATATTTATTTATTGATTTTGGCTGCCCAGAGAAGGGAGCCAAAAATTGATTACTTTATTATTTCACCAATAATCTTTATAAAGTGCAAGATGGAGAACCACCTTTCATTTTCTATTAAATACAAAACTGTGACAGGTGAGGAGTGGACAGGGATTTAGTATTCTTCCTCTCTCCTAACACAGGAATAAGAAGGTACCCAATACATCTGACAACACATTTATTCAAAACCAGTCACTTGAAAACAAGGACTTGACCACTCCTCCCTCAAAGCCACCAAACACGTTCACCCAAGAGGAAGCCACTAAGGGTTGCCAAATGCACAGAAATGACACAGCCCTAAAGTACACACTGATAGCAACCGGAAGGGTGTTCTGGGACAGGGATCTGTAAGCACCCAGAGTTGCCTACAGTCTTTCACAGACATCCACTGCTGGCCACTGAGAGACACAGGAGACTGGGCTAAACTGTCCTTAATTGATTTAGCCAGAAGAATCTGTGTAATAACCAGCAGTTGTACCACCACAAAGTAAGACCAAGAAGTTTGTTGACAGTAAGTCGGCTTCCGTGCTTCCATGGTTCTAGGTCTTCATCAGACAAATACCTGAAATCTTTGTAGCCTTTGCTGTCATAAGAGACTATCTTAATGTCCATAGCAGTGATCCCCGTAAACAGATCTTGTCTATCCTGTGAATACACAGCATTTCAGTACTGAACCATCCATCAGTTTCCACAAATTCACTAAAGCACAATACTTTGTTGTGGAAGAGAATTTTCATGAGCAATTGCATGCAATGTTTATCATGTCTTTCCAGAATTACCTGACATACACAGTCCACATATGACAAGGTTGAAGCAGCTCTGCAGATAAGGTTTTTATGCTACTTTTATTTCAAATGTAATGTACAAAGTCAGTTAACAAGCATGTGCTCTTCACAAAAAGATTCAGAAGACTAAACATGTTCATTAAATACAGCCTGAATTTTAAAAACTCTGTTTACTTTAAAGAGACAGAAGAGTAGCATTCCTGTCTAATAAAATTGCCTAGCCTAAATCATCACACACTATTCCTTTATTTTACTGATTCAGAGACAACAAATTCCATTGAAGTAATTAACAAAACTTTTGCAAAGTACCACGTGCGTACGTAATATGGGGAAGTAAAGTTAATTTGTTAGTCTAAGTCTAAAGATAAAAAGGATTTCTTTCCCTAAACTAAAAAGCTCTTTATTGTAAAAGCTTTTCTAACTGTTAATGCAAATGAAAATCACCTACTCTCTAATAAACATTTATGTTTCCAAACACACACCGTTGTACTAGTAAATTATTCAGCTTGAACAAAGGACCTATACTGATTAGATATAAGCTGTAGTAGGAGGAAAAATCAAAACTTTGACAAAAATAATTTTAAAAACATGAAGTGATATATCTTTTTGAGATATTTATGAACAAGGAACACCAACAAGAATGCGTAATTGCCATCAAGAGACAGAACCAGGTTGCCACTAACAACTGGATGATGATGAAGAAAGGGTAGATTCAAGTTTGAGTCTAGAAAGTGCCTTAAAACAAGTGTAATCACCACATGAAAAAGGACATGGTGTCATTTAGCTCCTGTAGATATTAAATAGTGCATCAAATTGACCATATCCTTAACACTGTGGCCTGAAGAGAATGCAACTTCCTTTCCCAACCTCCGAGTTGTGCGATCAAGAAAAGCTAGGACTGAACCAAATCAGGAGTTCAACTTCTTTTACACCCCTTTTTAAAATAGCAGCAACGACAGAAAGCTTAAGATAGGGAGATACTTCAGACTAAACAAAATTAATCTTCTTACCTTCAGCAAACTTTGTCTCAAAATGCAGCTGTGAAAGATCAGGTGCCCTGCCTACCTTTAAAATTCCTACCGATGTCTAGGTTTTCCCCGGAGCTTTCGGAGGCTGTCTCCTCAGTGGAATGAACAAGTACACAGCTGGGAAACAGGCAGTAAGTGCTCTCAAAAGTGTAGCACAAACTGAAGCACAGAGTAAGCATCCATAGCTGGAATTCTGGAGTATGGCCTTCTGTTCACACCCATGTATTTTAGAGCTTCAGCAACTGTGTACATTTCTGCTACGTTTTATTCTCCCCTGCTTTCAATTGCATCTGGTAAAGAAAGCACAGGAGAGCAGGCGCCTAGCAACTGGCCCACAGGATGCTCACAAGCTGTACACTCTTCTTCTAATGAAAAGCCAGAAAAATCCTACAACCTTGCCCTTCAAAGTCTTTCTAGACTCCTTCCAGGAAGATGTGGAGAGGACTCATGCAGACAACAGTTTCCACACAGAGTTACAATTTCTGGATCTCTGTCTGAACACTGTCTGATCAAATAAACGACATTCAACCTACTCTCTTCGTTTTTTAGTACATCCTCCTCATATGTAACAAATTGCAGTATAAATTTTAACACCCGAATAGTACTGTTTAACACTAGTAGACACAATTGTTTCTTCCCCGACAAACTACTGAGGTGTTGTTTTCTTCAGTTAAGAGCAAGTTAAGATACTCTATTAAAACACTTCAAGTTTAGATACAGGTTTTGCTTAGAGGGAAATTATGCACGCCACAGAAATGCTAAAAAGCAAAGCAAAACAGAACCCAAGCAAACAGAGTCCCATTCCCAAACGAGACCCTGCGTTCCCCAGTCCCGGAGTAATGTCTGGAGTAACAGCAGGAGCACTTGCTCGTGCCTCGTGAAGCAGCAACTACTCAGATAAACAGGAAGAGCCAACACTACTCCTGGCTTTTAAAACGTATTAGAAATACTTTACATGGAAAATAAGCAACTCTTTAATAACGTTTTTCCGCGACAAGAAGAGCTGCATTTTCCACCCAAGCGTTATGTAAATGAGCGGGCAGGAGGCAGCCGCGGGGTCTGTTAGGAGCCACTCAACCCTACAGAGAAAAGAAGGAAAACAGGGGAGCGGGGTGGGGGACGTTTGAAACCCTCGGGGCTCACAGCACCGCGGCCGTGCGCTCCAGCTCCCAGCCTTGCACAACTTTCCGCCGCGGCAGTTCCGCTCGGCTCCCCGGGCGGGGACGGGACGGAGGGGTCCGAGCCCTCCGGCCGCCCGCC
>VZTJ01004171.1:1771620-1830088 GCA_013397795.1 Orthonyx spaldingii | reverse complement strand
GAGGGGGCGGGGAGGGCGGGCGGGAGAAGGAGCGAGCGCGGCGGCGGCGCGGGCGGATGACAGCGGTAACCCGGCAACGGGGCCCTCCCCGCCCCGGTGCTGGCGCGGGGCGATGATGCCGAGGGCGGGTGAGGCGGAGCCGCGCAGGTCCCGCCGCGGCCGCGCGGTTCAGCCCGGGACAAGGGGGCGGTCCTGCGCCCGGCCCGCCCTTTCCCGCCATGGGAACGGCCGGTGCTGGTGCTATCCCGGCTCCCGCCGCTCCGTGCCCGGCCGCCGCTCGGTTTATCCGGGAAGCGGCGGTGGGAAGTGCTGGGCACCCTCGGTGCGTCCAGAAACCGGGGCTCACCTCTCCCCAGCAGCACTTTGTCAGTCGGGCTCCGGGCGTCGCCAGCCCGGTGACCGGAATCATGGTTATCCCCTTCCTGCTCTCCTAAGGCTAAACCAAGTATTAATTACAGGAGCCTCTAACAGAATCCGTTCGGTTGAAAAAGACCCGAGTTCATGGAGTCCAAGCTATGACCGCACACCACCATGGTCAACTAGACTATGACACTAAGTGTCACATCCCGTCATTCCTTAAACACCTCCAGGGACCCCACCACCTCCCTGTGCAGCCCCTTCCAATGTCTAACTACCTCTTCTGTGAAGAAAGTCTTCCTAATGTCCAATCTGAACCTCCCCTGGTGCAGCTTAAGACTGTCCTCTCATCCTGGCACCGGTTGCGTGGGGGAAGAGGCCGATTCCCACCTGGCTATACCCTCCTTTCAGGCAGCTGTAGAGTGATATGGTCACCCCAAGCCTTCTTTTCTCCAAGCTAAACAACCCCAGCTCCCTCAGCCACTCATCCCAGGACTTGTGCTCCAGTTTATTGCAGAGTTGTGGCCGTCACACAAGAGCCCTGCTAGGCCACCTTTGGTACGCGATGCTGAATATACGGCGCTGTTCAACAAACAACAAGGTAAAAACAGTGTATTTAATTGTTGGTCATTAGTGTGTGGGATGGCTAAATGTAGCACCCAGCCTGGGCACTGAGAAAAGCTTAGGCCTAAGGAAAGAAGGAAAAAAACCAGTATTTAACTGTGTTGCCATCATAAAACACATACAACATAAGCAAAATTAAGGTTACTCATCTACCTTAGGTCTGATGTTTCCTTACTTTTGAGTGCTGAGCTTTGCCATGTCAGGGTATCCCCAGGCAGACATTGGCTGCTCTGCCCAGACCTCATGCCAGCTCTGAGCCGTGGGCTGTCTGACTGCACTACAAGCCTTCCATTTGCCCACTAGCTTTTTCCTGTCTGTTATTCAGTTTTAATTCTGCCTCTTATTCCCCATCATCTTCTGCTTAGTGTTTCTTTACCCTTTCCTGTTACCTTGTTTACCTGATTTTTATTTTCCCGTGTATTAAAAACAGGTGTTTGAGCTCACCCAAGTCTCCAAACCTCTCCCATGTCCCCATTGGGACAATGCAGCAGAGAAGCACTCTCACTCTTGAGAGCTGCAGGCAGGTCCCTTCTTCACCAGCTGAACTTCCACGCATCCAGTCCTGCCTAGCTTATGCTTTTTGTAACAAATTGGCAAGGGGTGCTTTTGCAGACAGCAGCCTCCTTCTTTAGTGAGCCCTGCTTTCCCACAGAACATCACTCACATTTTCCACAGAATGACAAAACAGCCCTGCAGTAAGTATATAGGTAAATACATAGTCAGGTAATTGAACTTTTTATTCCTGGAACAGACAGAAGTTAAGCCTGCATGAATAATATTTTCATTTTGGCAAGGGTTTTTCCCCCATAAGTTTACAAAAACACGTGCATTTTTTGCCCTCTACAAAGGAAATAACAATGCTAAGACATTTGTATCTACAGCATGGATCTCTGTTCCTTGAGCTAAGAGAACGCAGGTCTCTCTCCCCAAACCCTATCCATGTTAAGGGGTTACTGGTTCTAATTTCTTGGATCTATTGCTTACTCCACTGGCTTTCCATGAATTGTAGTGTTCTCTCTCTGCCAGCTGAACAATAAATTCACACATAGGTCAGACATAACTGGGACACTAATACTGAGTACATATTACCTGGGAGTGAAGGAAAAAGTTGGCTGTCTAATCAGTGTAGATCACTGACAATGGCAGATGCATCGCTCAAGAAACAGAAAATCACTACTCTGCCAGCACTGATGATAGTGCTCAGACTGGCTGAGGATTTAACGAAAATGTTACGATTTTTTTATTAGTCACAGATTAAAATGGTTCAGCACATAGTCTTTAATGGAAATGTGGTCATGTCTGACTATACTTCAAACAGTAGGGATAAAAATAGGAATTGTACTGCAGATCAATGCATTGGCAGAACTAATCACACTGTCATACGCCAGACTCGAATGCCACCACACAGACAGTTTCAATAAAACTTATTTTAAAAATAACACACAGAACAATTTTAAGTGGAACTGTATTGTTTTCAACATACAATCCAGTGAGAATGCAAAAAACCTTGCCAGAGGTTATTACTGTGCTTGAAATTGTGACAGAGGAAGAGAAATACTGGGGCTTTTAAGCACTCTGTGCCTAGGGGCTGAAGGGATGCTTGCTGTCTGTCTGGATGTATTTTCTTCCCATGGTGTTTTTAATCTCGATGGACTACCACCCATACCAGAAACTGGTATTAAGCTTAATGGCAAGACTACAATCTATCAACAACCTTGGTAACTGAGAAGATTCCATGCTAAAAGGCATAGAGAAATTAGATGATGATTAAATGAGAGTTAGCCAGGAGAGAGGGGGCACATGCATGAGTAACAAATCTGCTATAGAATTGTTATTATAGGGGAAAACTGACCCTGTATCATACTATGTCATCTTTAAAATGCCATTAAAATAAGGTGAAATAACCAAATGAAAGGAGCACATTCAAATACTAAACTACCATTTTAAAAATCTGCTTAATTTGCCCATATTTCTGCTTTTATTAAGCATCTATGAAAAATTTTGTAAGCTGTTTGCAGATAAAGGGAAGAATAAAGGATTTCTTTGTGTGGGAAAACATGGACCCAGATGACGGTAATGCTGAAGGAGGCCTTCTGTACAAGGTTTAGTCCATTTTGACTAACGCAATTTAAATCCTTACTTTTTAGAGATTATTTTCCCCAAGCATTTATAGGTAGATCTATCCTAATGGCTAGCAGTGCCGTGCATCCCTGCAGGAATGAGAACGGAAACTGAGCTCTATCTCGGGCAGATGCTTCAGCTTCTCTAACCTGCCCATACCTGAGGCTACATATATCAGGATTTGGGATGGGAGAGGCAGGCGACCCATGTAATGGGGTCATCAGCGGTGCACACACATGCAGGTCCTGAACTGGGGAGGGTTTCTGAGGCAGAGCTGGTGCCTGAGAAACACCCTTTAGCAAGACTCCTGTGAGGAGGGAGTTAGACCAGACACGAGGTCCTGGCTCACAGCATAGTTTTATCCATGTTTTGGATCACCCCTGGCAAACACAGACCAGAGGTGTGGGGAAGCTGTGCTGTTGCACTGCTGGTGTAGGAGGAGGCAGGCAATGGAGCAGGGGACACCGGGTCAGCAGCTGTCTTAATCACAGCTTATTCTGCTGGGTGAGGAAAAAGTCTCAGAAGCAGACAAAAGGTAGCAAAAGGGGCAAGATAAGCAAGCCACAAGGGAGTAGGGCCACACTTTTTGTTGTTAGTGAAATACAGATTGATTCATCCATCTCAAACTTCACCCTTTGAGCTGCAATGTTTAGGCTACACATGGGCTGTCAAAACCTTACTTAAAACTAAATCCACCAATTCAAACTGCCTGCTGCCACTTCCTAAATGGTATGAAACATCCTATCTGCTTCTTGTAAGGATATGACAGGCTTGAGGTAAAGAAGCAAAGAGCTCCTTTTTTTGATAGGCAATCTTCCGAGCAGAGACATGGTTAGTTCTGCCTTTAATTCCCTACAAATGAAACTGCTGTCCTGGCTGACCTTGGGAAGGTCATTTTAAATACCCTGCATGATGGAACTGAAACCATCTCCTTCCCAGCAGATGGACATTTGGTTTGTCTCTCTTTTCTTGCTGTTCTTTTCAAGAATGTTTTTAGAGTCACTGATAAGGTATAATTCACATTTCTCCCATGGCATTACTGAGTACTGTAAAGTTGTGTGCAAGCACATTGCACCAGACTTGGACAATAAAATCACAGTTGTAGATAGAACCTATTGCATTCAAACAAAATAGAGGGAATACAACAGAAGTAATAGCAAGAAAACAAGAATGAAAATCCTCTTTCATCTTAATTCCTGTAGGGAACAGGTCATCGTGGACATACTCAAGGGGAGTTATAATATAAATATTCTCTTCAATAAAATGAACAGATAAAGAAAGAAAGAGCTATACAAGATCTCATTTTCCAGAGATGTAAAGGTCTAACATTTTCTAGTTGCAGATAAAAAGCCTGGAAAAGAGATAAAATTTCCAAAATAGAAAGGCAAATTTTCATGGATGCAGTCAAAGAACTGAACCCTATTTCCTAAGCCTCCTCCCCACTTGAGAGACAAAGCGAGTAAAGTTACTGCAACAAACATTGATGAAGGTTTAGCCAGACATAACTACAGCAGTCCCAGGATCTGACTGCAAGTAAAGATAAAGGACAATGCTGCAACAGCATCGGCTCAGAGCTGATAGCACAGATGATCTCATCAACAGGCAATTTCAGTGTCAAACCCTAGGTCTTGGTAACAGCACCATCCTTTGCTATGGACATCTACATATAAGTTTCACAGCAATAATATCATATCAGAGAGGGTTGTGAATTCTTACCCTGACTCAGGAAAATGGCCTCATTTTTCATACTTACAGAGATGACACAATGCAAGACCTTTGGGCTTTTTCTTTCCTTATTCTGTTGCTTCATTTCTGCTTATTTTGTTATAGGCAGTGTAATGGTTTTAGTAGAAGTAACTAACAAAAGAAGAGAAACAGTGCAATCAGTAAGAAGGCTGGCAAAATACCATCTATACAAATATACTAGTTTCAATGACAGAGTTAATTACCTTTGTATGTCTGGCTGTAGCTTAAAGCAAATATAACTAGGATTAAAACAGCTCTGGCCTAAGTGTGCAACATGCTGATAGATTAATTTGCTTTTAATGCAAGAGTGATGCTGATGTTTCTCATTTTGCACTGAAAGCAAAATTGTACTTTTAAAGGACACATCTTTAAGCAAAAACATGGGGTTTGGTGAATGTTTGGAACTGAATTCCAGTTTGACCTGACCTGTGCAACATTGCAGGCTCAGATCTCCAATCTTAAAAACCTTACAGGCAAGTATTTCTGTCCATAATACTAACACCCATGATAATGCACTCAAGTGAACCAATTCCTGAACGTTCTCCAAATCCACACCAAAACACAAAGTTTGTCAGGTCCACCAGGGCTGTGATTACACCAGGACTAAGCCAGCACTAGAACTAGAATTAATTGTACCCTAGCAAAATCAGGGCAGACATAGCAAGGGTAGTGCAGATCAATGTATTGGCAAAACTGTATTGGGCAGCTTGCCTGAAAGCTTGCTGCTCACAAGCTTTGTCAGTCTCTTGCTGCTATTGGACTTGAAATTCATTGTAATAAAAAGAGAGCTCAGATATCTAAGAGCAGCTCATTGTCTCATTAAAGCAACAAAGGGAAAAAAATTCACACAGGAAAGCATGTAGTCTGTGCCTCTGGCAAGTACTAGTTTACAAAACATCAGCCTATTTATAGTATTTGTCTAAGTGTGTGCTTGAAGTTGAAAGTGTTAGCAACTTTCTTCTATAATCTATATTTAGCCATGGCAGTCTGACTGTCATGGTACGCAAAGGAGGTTTGGTGGGAGCAAATCCTAATAAGGTATTCCCTGGTATTGAAAATAACTGAGTCACAGCTGCAATATTTAAACTATTTATAATTCCATTAAACAACAGTTCATAGGAAACCTGGTGGTAACATCACTGTTTTCTGCTATAGATTGATCTTAGTGCTGAATATCCCCACACCATAGCAGAACCCTTTTTTTCCCCCAGAAACTTCCTTAAATTCTTGTTTATGTCTTCAGAGATAGTTCTACAAAAGTTAAGAATCTTTTCTTGACATAAATCTGAATACCTGTATTTCATATTTATTTCAAATACTATCTGGCACTGTCCTGCTCTCCAGTATAATTAATGTTTTGTTCAGTCATTTTCCAATGGCTGCAGTTTATAAAACAATTATTCAGGAAATCAGTTTCTGCAAAAGGGTTTGCACAAATGTAAAAAAGACAATCTTAGCGATAAAAAGACATTGGACTCATGTGTTCAGCTAAATCAGAATACTAACTGTAACAGATGACACAAAATTCTCATCAATTACAGTTTTTGGAGCCACTTGTACTTTTGATTGTAATTATGTGTCTGTAAAATGGGACACTGATGTCTTAGCCCACTGCCACCTGGTCCCCCAAACTAATAATGTCAGTGGAATGGGGTTAAAGGAACTTTCCCAAAGTCTACCCAAGACAGACAGCTCTCAATTTCTCTGAATTAGGCTATTAGTACTGCCCTGGAATGGCAACAGTATCTCATCAAATTCTGGGCTTTGAGTCTTTTCTGATATTACATTTCACAACCAAAAGTACTGGCAAATTAATATAAGCCTAGAACTTTATTTCCAGTACTTTTCATGCTTTCCAGTTAGTAACTTGTCTCCTGTGTTGTTTTCTTTTCCTTGAGAGTTCATTCTTATTTCTACCATATCTAAGCAAATCAAACTCTCCCATGACTGAAGAAAATACAGTCAGTTTCTGTAGTTGTGTTGGTCCTGAATAAACCAACTTTAACTACTTATATTTCAATAATGATATTTTAATTGCACATATACATACAGAAAGGGAGGAAAAGCATAAGAGCATCTTTTAAAGTACTTGGCTGTGTACTAGAAAAATCAAGATATAGCTGTTATATTGTATTTTTGTATATTAGCTGTATATATTTTATATATATGTTTATATATATAGCTGTATATATTTTATGTATTATTATTTTGTATATTAGCTGTATATATTGTATAATTGTACAATACAATCTGAAAACTATACAAATTTGGCAAGCCATATGAAAAAGGAATAATCTTCCTCTCTTTGTGGTGTATTCCAAAATGATAGTTTTGGTTAGCCAGTCATGCTGCTACTGTTTTTTATTTAGCTTCAGCTGGGGCCCTAAGGAAAATGGAAAGACAGAAAGGTTTAACATTTTATACTAGCTCAGTGCTCTTTGGGATATTTTTTCAACAAATTAGCAACAATTTAATAGAAGGTGATTAAATTTTATAATGAAAAGGGGCTTCTGCATGGCAATATTAAAGCCCAGTGCTACACTCTCTGGCTTCCCCTAGAAAATGCTTTTTCTCATCAGGTAAACCCAGATTACATAAAGTCCAACAGCAACCAAATGCATCAGGAAATAGAAACATTAAGCACGTAGGGAATGCTAAACTTTGAAAGTATCTGCATTCAAGAGCCCAGCTTCACAGAAAGAATTCCCAAACTCTCTTTACAAAGGCATAACCAACAGACATTACTCGAGAAACCAAGCAGACAGCTGTGGGTTTGTTGTCCATAGTATAGCTTTGCTGTAGGCAGGTGAAATGAAATTTTCCAGAAGAGAGTAGTGTAGAGAGCTAAATAGGCTCCTAGGGATGACTGGTTCAAGGGAGGGGAAAAAAGGGATACCATTAATTTGTGTTGAATACTGTCTTTTTCCCCTGAAAAAGGAAACCCTGAAGAGAGAAGGTGTTACTTCCCTGACAATTGCTGTGATGAGTGATCCCTTCAGATTATTATGTTCCATCAATCTCACATATACAAGCAGTGCAGTATAAAGCCTCTTTCCAAAAGGGAAAAAACAGAGATCTCCAAATATCAGTGGGAAAGATGGGCTTGACATTAAAAAAAAAAAAAAAGAGAGAGAGAAAACACATTTTTGATTCCCTAGTGCTTTGCAAGAGTTATTCTGAAGGTCATCAGCACTTCCAGAGGTGATGGTTCTGTGAAGGCTATATTATGCAATGTAAAATGCTTTAGAAGTTTTCGTTAAAGAAACCAGACTGAAAGCATTTTCTTATTAGAAGTAAAAAGTAGTCTCAGGTGCCTGAGAGGGATAGCCAAAGGTAATTCCAGGATGTTCAGAGTCAGTCCAAATAAGTCTCCAAAAATGTAAAGGATTCCTGTATAGTTGGGCCCTCTTACTGACACTGTTATTATAAATGCTGATTATTTTTTATTTTTGAAATGTGTTTATGGGAATCAAACTATTAGCCTGAGTATCTTCAAATATGGATCTTATTAGCAAGGTGTTACCATGGCTCTCTTGACTAGTAGCTGATATTCCTTTGGGTAATATTAACAGCTGCAATCAGGGACTGTTAACTATTACCCAGATTAAATAGCTTGTCATTCAGATTTATGTAATCGGGGGGGAGGAAATAAGGATGAATTCCCTTCTAGCATTCACAGGGCAAATATTTATTGCTTGGTGAGTATAATGGGCTTGAACCACGTCATAAGCTCGAACAAAGGCAAGATAACATAATTTCTCTTCTGTAGTTCTGCTCAGTTCAGGTTCTTCACTGTTTCCATTAGACAAAGCAATGAGCCTACATGTGTTATTTTGCAGAATTACTCTTTAGCAGAAGCACCGCTAGAAAACAACAGAAATTCCTCATCCAGAATGTCCTCTCAGTTGTCGTCTTCACTGATGTTCATAAGGCTACTGCTATACAATAAAACTTCTCCTAAATCAGCAGGAAACTTCAAGACCCTTGTTATTTGTAGAAAAAAAATGCCTGGAGTTACAATACTTGATCAGTTACATGAATATTAGTAGTGCTGAGAGCCTTAATCTAGACAGTTCTCAAACTTTGCAAGTGCTGTTTGGCATCAGGCCTCCCGGGAGCATGCCTTGGTGACACAGAACTGAAAACGCTTGCTACAGCTCAGGGAAAGCTCCTGCTGGTTTCTGACACTGCTTGCAGTGCCTCTGTTCACATGTTCGCAGTAGAATTTGGAGTGGACAGGAGTAGGAAAAAACACAAACTCCCACATACAAGGCTGTGGAGGAAAAGCAGCATGCTACTGCTCAGCAGACAGCATCACTGCTTTCCTGTGGGAGCCCAGGCTGCAGCAGGAGCTTTTCCTTCAGCCTCTAATTTGGTATGTTAATGATGCTATACACACAACATGATGCTCCCTAGTAACAGCTGCTAGACAGGCGTGGCCTTCTGGATTCTTGTTAATGCTGCTACCAATAAAAAAACATAATTTCACCGTCTGATCAGCTAGGCTAGCCAATCTGAAAAGATAAAATCAGTTGCAGGGGTTTGGTTTTTCACTCAAAGATAGAGGAGTAGTAAAAAATGCTTTAAAATCTCAGACTCTGTTTGAGACCTCCTTATAAAAAGTCAGATCTGTATTAGTATTTCCCCCTGACTTGGCAGCACAGACACAGGCTGGGCTTTCCCCCATGTAATTGCAGTGGACAGGGCACTGAGTGTCATGCTGCAGTTTTGGAGCGTGCCAGCCCTGGGGGCCCCTCTCACCTCCTGCTGCACAGCCCTATCCCCACCCTCACTGCGATAACAGCTTTTTTTACAGCCTTAATGAAAAACAGATCAGAAATAACCCCTTCTTAGGAGGTTTATTTTGGAGCTGTGTCAGCTAACTGCTCCTTTTTCTTCTATGATGTGGTGATGGCTGGGGGCTGGTGTGCTGAGCCCACCTGAGAACAAGTGACCGAGGAAGCAGGAACTTGCCAAACCCAGCCTACAGTCAAACCTAGCGTGGGGCAGGTCGTGTTTCATTCCCAAAGGTTTCACTTGGTTCTTTAAATGGTTGTAAAAGCAAACATAACACAGAGGCTCCTGAGCTGTTGGCAGAAGTCACATTGACCTTACTAGGGCTAGGACTTCACCCATTTAAATGAAAAGGCAATCCAATATGTCATGCAGTTTCATCATCATCTTACCTGTCCCATGGCTGCCACAAAGCCTTCCAAGCTGAATATATCCTGATCTTCTAATGCAGAAGCTGGAAGACCATACATTTCTTAACTTTTAGTTTCCCACAAGAAGGAAAATGTGAAAATCCTATCAGTCACTTGGATTTTAAACATTTGATATTCAGAGTTGAGTCTCTGACTGAAGCAGGGGGAAGCTTGTGCCATGAAATTCAAGTCTCTTGCATGTCCTTTGGATCAGAGATTTAGTTTCACCTCTGCTTTTCTTTCAGTGTTCATATTCCATACACTTTTTTTGTTATATCTCCAGAAAAGTAATTTAATATCTTCTGACAAATGCTGAATTACATACTTACATCTGTGTTTGTGCTTATTTCAGAGATTTGTAGCTGTAGTTCCTAAAAGCTCAACTACATCAATAGAATTGCAGGTGCAACTCTGATCCCTGAAGGTATTTACCAAGTCAGAGGGAGAGATTTGTAACTCTGACTTCAATGGTGCTACACTGATTTATGTCAGCCAAGGAGCCTCTGTGTGCTTTTTAGAGTTATCTGCTTGACAACTTGTCCATCTTCTCATGTGACTCAGCTGTTTTCTGTTCTTGGGGTCTAACCTTCTGCACATTAGTGGCTCTCATGGTAACTAAGGAGCAACCACACGTAGTAGGCTAGCAAAAAAAACAGAACTGCTGAAGGTTAAAGAGTAACTGGAAGAAATATTTCAGTAATATAAAAAAAGAAAACAAACCTTCTCCTATCCCCAAACATGAAAGACACTCCAAACTGAACTTTGTGTGTTTTTTTGGTAAAGTAACCCAGTGGCAATAAATGAATAGCACAGCTGGAACATCTAACAGCAGTGTGATGGTTCAGTCAGGCATGTTGGCAAGCAGCAGGGTATGGGTTTAAATTTGAGCAGTTCTTTTGCCTGCATAGGAAGGAGGCTGAAGACAGAAAACTCTGGAACTGTTTAGGTTCATGTTTTGACAGGTGTCTGTGGCCAGAGAAGTAAAGATGAAACTTGCCTTTGCACAGCTAGGAAGTGGATAAAAATCTTTTTACAGCACTTGTTCCCAACAGGAATGTAGAAAGTGCAGTGGGAGCTTGCTGTGGTGTGAGTTTGAGAAGAAGCTGTAGGGTGGGATGTGCCATGGCATGACCCACCGGGTGTCTGGGGGGAGGATGGTGATGGGGAGTGCCTCAGCAAAGAGGTTCATTGTGAACTTTAATGCAGTGTGATATGTGCTGGGGGATTGCAAGTCTCAAAAACACTCATTCAAAAAAAACCCCTGGCTCCCAGTTCAAATACTCTTAATTTACTGATTTCTAGATAGTCTAAAGATAAGAGGAAGTCAAGGAATGAGCCTGGCCTGTAACTCCCAGACCTTGGACTTTGACCTGTGCTGATATCCTCTGGCCATACCCATGTGTCTTTGAGAAACAGTCTTTTTCCAAGTGCAGAGAAGATGGTGCACAGGAGGCATCTTCGTAACTGCAGGATCTTAGGGATGTTAGAAACTCTTCTAACCATGTCTCAGAAAACAAATGTCTCTACTTTAGCCAGCAGCTGATGGTAATGCAGAGTTCCTAGGTCATGGAGGGAAAGTGAGGTTTCTTCAGAAGAAGTCTTAGAATAACAAATGCATCCTGATCCTAGGTTACTTATAGTTTTTTATTCAAAATGTTATTTCTGCTTTGCGTTTTTCTAGCTCCACCTTTCATCCATTGAATATTTTAATATTGACTACAGATTCAGTAACACTCTATGGTGAAAATCTCCCATTTTTGAGACATATAAAATGCTACAATTTCAACTGGAATGTGTCACATGACAAGGCAATATCTGAAAAATAGAATTATTTTTTCATATATAAACATTTTTCACTAAGGCACATTTGTATTTGGAGAATTGCAGGCTTTGTCTAAGGCATCTGTCTGGAAATATCTTCTAATGGCATCCAATCAAGGCACTCTAGAGCTCTAGGCACATTCAGTGCTGAAAGAACATTTACAGGGGTGAGGAGCCTGAAGAGCTTCTCGCAGGTGCTGTAATCAGAAGCCCTTTTCTCTTTCTATGTTAGTCACTTTCAGATTGAACAATTTGAAATCACTGTGTTGTTCTGGGGTTTTTTCCCAATAAAATTAGCAACTGCTCTGCTTACTTTCTATCAGTTACTAGAAACTACATGCCTATATATAAAGGAAGCTATCATGATGTGTAGATGTCATCTGATTTTGGTGCCTTTTTATGGAATAAGAATTTATTGAGACCGCAGTTGGATTCGCAGTTGGATTCCTTGGCTCTTGCTTTTCCCTTTCCTCTTCTCCGGGGCTTGCTTGAACACTGCCTTTTGGATGTGAACTCAGCCAGCCTTGTCTTCCCACCTATCCCCATCCCAGCATTTCCCTTGGGTTAACTGCTAACTGCTTTCAACAGTACAGGTGGACACATTTGCCTCTACTTAAAGCACATTGGTTTAGGCATGATCTTGGGATTGAAAATGTATATATTTAACTGGGAAAGAGTAACAACCCTGTTGGCTTTATCTTAAAACTAATGATACAGAGGCCTAACCATGCTTGTGCAATCTGTGTATAAAGATCTCCCCCACCTGCTTACAGACATCCTCTGACTCTGTCTCTGAAATGCTACTGTTGCTGCAGATTTGAAACCTTGTCTCTGCCACTCTGAGCTGCTCTGGTCAGGCCGAATCCTGTCAGTAATTCCCAGCACTGACAGATCAACTGCTGCGGCTGTTGCGTTGGGTGAGAGGAGACGTGCAGCCCTACTCTGGAAGCTGTGTGACCACCACCCTGGCTGCCCAGGAGGGAAGGGATGCAGCTGGAAAATCACCACACTGCAGCTACGGGAGGTGACCCTGCCTTGGCAAAGGGGGTGGTATAATGCTTCAACTGCCTTTGTCTCAGAAAAAATGACAAGTTGAGTTGACAACTGGGTAGTGATTTCAGTATCCTTTGTATGGATGGAGTGACAGAGCTTTAAGCCATATTTCTGCTTCTCCCCAGTTCAAACCTAGGAGGAATAAAACCCAGCCCCAGTATAACCTGGCACAGACTCTATCCTGCTCTGAATTATCCCCTGCTGCCAGAAGAGACAACCAAAGCTCCCTGCTGCAGCCCTGTGCCACTCCCTATGGATAATCTGGTTGCAGAGTGAGGTGAAAGGGGAAGAAAAACAGAGCAGCAAATTATGCCAGGAGGAAAGCTTTGTTATATTTATAAGGCAGCCAGGTTAGGAGCCAGGGAGTGAGACGCAATAAATTCTACAAATGTAGTTTAGAATGTATGGGAGTATGCAAGCAATTAATTTGTTTTATTATTTTTAATTTCAGCTTCATATTCAAGTGTAAAACATTTTATATGCACAAATGCAAGGATATGTGGACTGAAAGTAAAAACAATATATGTGAATTTTCATATTAATCTGAAAGAGGTTAGAGGTTTATTGCTGGGAAATCACATGGGGAATGTGATTTTTTTTGAAGCAAAACGATGCAGGCCATGTCTGTCTAGGATCAAGGGCTGTATTAAGACAGCAGGCAGAGAAACATCAGAAAAATAAATAAGGCAAATTGCATGCAAGAAAACAGCAAACAAAACCATAAATTTGTGGTCCAAAGTAAGACAAGGGTAATGAGACTAGCAGCTACTGGGAATAAAATGCTTATGTGTGCAGATGAGGTTAAAACTCTAAAAAGAATTTCTAGAAGAGAGGAAGAAATCATTAGGCTTCTGTACGTGGCATTTTTAATAGACTGGGAGAAGGAAAAAACACACTACTGGGTAGAGCAAAGAGCTGAAGACTAAAATTACAAACTACTTTGAATCAGGTCTCCAATGCAATGTGGAAAAGACCCTAATAATAAAACTGTAGATGTCCAACCAGTGTGTCTCCTGTGGGGACAAACTCCCCACTGCTCCATGCCTTTGTGAAGTTTAATGAATGGGGGCAGGCAGAGATGGGATGCAGTGAGATGGGCAGGGACTGTGCCAAAGCTTGCTTGTCAAGTCAGATTTGCCACAGTGCTGCAGGGTTGGAGCTTGAGGGGGTCTGGGACTGACTGGGGTGTGGAGGCACTTGCCAAAGCCCCCTGGGATGGTGAGCCCTTGGAGCAGTCCTGCCTGGGCATGAGGAGGGGGTGAGGTGGCTGCTGCTGGGGCACCCCTTCTTGGGGCACAGGGGTTGCATCAGGAAACAAACTGGCTCCAGAGCTGGCCTAACTGAAGTGTCAAGTGTCACTGGTTTTAAACAAGTTTTGGTTGTTTTGGTTATTTTTGATTTGGGTTTTTTGGTTTGGGGGTTTTTTTGGCTTAGGTTTCCCAGAGCTACACAAGTGTAATTGACTTTCCCAGTTGATAGTTAATGACATGGGGATGGGAGGGAAATGAATCACCAAGGCTACAGGAAAATTTATTTTCAGGAGAACAATAATGCCATATATCAACAAAATTTTTTGTTCTGTCACTTGATAGCTCTCTGGCCATGAGGCACCATCTTGGGATCCTTGTAGACAGAGAGCAATGGCCTGTCTACACCTGAGTTAGTTGAAGATAAAAAAGGGCTTCATGATTCTTGTATGATAGTCATAGAAAGAGTCCTATAGAGATGAATGGTAGCTGGATCGAGGCCAAAGCCATCACATGCCTCTTTGTAGTAGTTGCATAAACAGAGGATGAGTAGGTAATTTCCCGCTCTCTTCTGCTCTTGTCTAAGATCTGTCTTGTCACAAATAATTATAAATCAAAAATAATGAACTTCTCCTTTAACGCATTTGAAGCTTTGGCATGAAGTGGTGTAAACAAGTTCTGCAGTCTAGTATATAGGAGCATTAAACCTAATTACTAATAGATAAATAACTCTTCATTAAAAACTGAGGGAGGAGTTTGGGGCTGGTAGTATTTTATGCTAACATGTATATCCATAAATAGTAATAACTTGAGGGTCCTGTGACTAATCTTGTGTTCACAGAATAGATGCACTCCATGCAAAATAACTAAGAGAGGAGCTAGTTTAGTGTGCTGCCTGCCTGGACCTACGAGTCCTCCCCCAGACCTCAGCTCTTCCCGTGCTCCTGGAATGCACAAGGATAATACTTCGATTCATGCCTCCTTCTGGTTTGTCCTTTCAGTTCAGTGATTTGGCTCAAGTGAGGTAACACAAGGATCTGGCCCTTTTAGACTATGGTCTTTTATGAGTGGACAAGTTCTGTTCATATGTTTTCGAGTTTTCCTGCAAAGCTGTTCACAACACTGAAAACTGGAAAGAATTATCTATGGTTAAATTGAGTGTTAGCAGTATAGTTAACCTTTAGTATTTAAATTTCAGCAAAGAGGCCTTTATTTGTTCATGTGTTTTCTAGAAATAAATCTCTTCTGTGAATCCAACAAATGCATGGCTGTACAAATCCTTGTTTTTCCTCTAGGGTTATAAACTCCTTATTATATATCCACTTAATTATGTCTCCTTCATTACCACTTTTATCGGCATATTCTGGCAGTCACAGGTCCCCAGGCAGTGAAGCTCACTGCACCTATACCGTTGCTGTTGTACCCCTCTAGCAATTGTACAATGGTATTGTACCCCTGTAGCATTGTCATCCAAACCCTGGATAAGCCACCTTCAGAAAGATTTCCACTTTACTATTCCATGAGTCCTACTTTCCCTCTGAGTAAAGACAGATCTCTTTGATAGATCTGGCTGTATAGTGACTGAAAGAAAAAAGGCTTCTTAAATAAACCTGCTCCTGGAAGTTGCTCTGTGATTTTGTTCTGCTTCAACTTCCTATATGAACACCATACAGCCTAGTGGACAAGAAGCATTTATTTTCCCCAAAGACAATTCTTGTATTTATTCCAGGCAGTAAAAGGTTTATATCTTTTTGTTCTTTCTTAAACTGCCCCTGTTTTGCTACAAAATATTATTAGGTTTTGTTTAAGTTAATATATTTGGGAAAGTAAATGCTGCAGTTAAAGAATCAGGCCCAGCCTTGCAGTCTGTACTGGAGAGAAATGCTGCTTGAGGAAAGTGGTCAAAATACAAACTGTATGTATAATTTTCAATGCTTTAACAAGGATATTCATGTATAATTTGGACTGTCTGCATGACTAGTCAGGCTGAAAAGGTCAGGCTAAAGATTATACAGCTCTGGTGTGCTGTGGGAGTCAAAACCACATGTTCCCATATACGTCTGGTCTGTGGGTGACCCCCTCTTGGGAAGAGTTTTCCTGTGGCTGTGGCACTGAGCAGCCTCATCCCCTGGGGTGATCACCCTTACAGCAGCCCCACAGCAGCCCCACAGCAGCAGCGAGCTCCCAGAGTGAAGGGCAGCGCTGCTCTCCACAAAGTGTTGGGTACCCCGTTGCTTTACTCGGTTGGTATCGACCCCGGGCCAAACCCTGGGGAGCAAAGCGGGTAATCCAGCGTGAACTGGGGAAAGAACATTCCCCCTCTCCTGTCCCTGTGCTGCAGGCACTGCTGCCAAGGCAATCTGCCCCAGCCCCCGGCTCCTTCCTCTCAGTAATACGAGTCATGGTTCAATGTAGCAGATGCACTTCTGCAGCTGCAGGTCAGGACTGCCTCCTGGGGGTGGCAGTCACACTATCGTTTCAAACCAGAGCTGGATGCATCTAGGCAGAGCAAAGTGGGTGCCCTGAGCCGAGGTATGGCTGGGAGAGACCCCAGCAAACCAAAAATGCTCCTTTACTCGGAGCTGGGCGCCCAAAAATGCTCCTTTTCTGAGAGCTGGGCAAGATTCCAGCCACTGTTTGGAAAGACGCTGCTTTGGTGCACAATTCACCTGTTTATAATAGTTTACTGGACTTGTGAGATCCTACTCAAAATGAGGCCAGAGAACTGATCCGGTACAAAACCAGACCTGAAGCAACCTCATTGGAAGGGCATGGTAGTCTGTAGCCGGTGCTGCCCTTTGCTGTGGTGTCAGACCATTCTGCTACTATTTTCTTGTCACTGATATTCACAGAAAGTACAACTTTAACCATTCTTAAAGCCAAAGCAGAGAGTAAGTGCTTGGGATGTATCTCCATGTATGTTGCTGTTAATGTTGGTGCAGGATGTGTCCTTTGCTCACCCCTCAAACCCTCTGCCAAACCAGTTCTCCCACGATCCCTTCCAGCCTTCTTTTAGTGCACATTTGAGGAGCCCCTGGTCTGTGGGTCAGCATGATGGTACTAGCAGGGACAGGGTAGGGCCAGAGTGGTTTCCTGGGGACAGGGGAGTAACTCTGTGGTACTCCCCAAGGTGTCACAACACTTTCTCGGACTTTGTAGTCAAGTCCTCTTTTGCATCTCCCTCAAGAACTAGACAAGCAAAATGCAGATTTCTAAGTCTGTACCTTAGACAAGTGTCTTGCTGATGTGCTGTTTAGGAAAGAGAAAGAGGTGAGTAGTTTCTGCCTGGTCATTGCTATGATGCTCTTGTACTGAGGTTGTTTGAACATTAAAAGCCTTGAATAGAAAAAACACTGTCTTGAGCTTTCTGGATACCCCCAGGCCATTATACACCTCTCTAATAGAACTGTCTGTTGCAAAAATAGATGAAAGTAATGCTTTACTTTATTAATCTTTTCTAAATCTCTATTTGGAAATACATCTCTCTTTTTCATCTTTTTTTTCCTTCCTTTTCCCCTGAATCCACTGAAAATTACTTTAGCAGGTCTATCAACTTGGAGACTCCCGTTTGAGTGTTTTAACTGAAATAACCTGAGAAATGATTGATCATTGAAGAGAGATGGCAACAGTCACCCAAGGACAAATCATGGGAGTAATTCACTAGTTTCCCTGGAGTCAGAATTGGTCTATTAATATAAACAATCCGAAATACCCCAACAAAAATATAATGAAATAGAAAGCAGCTCTTTTTTTTTTTTTTTTCTGGCTTTGCCTGAATTTTAGAGAGCTGACAATAGTAAGAGATCTATGTACCATATACAGCTGTGTGCATCTTATAAGGCCTGAGTAATTGTGACATCAATAATAAGTAATTAGCGTCCACAGACTTGAGTGGATTAGCAAGATTATGGAAAAAACAGAACCTGTAGACACTAAAAACTTTATTAGAACAAGTTGTTTAAAATCTCAAATCTTATATATAAGTAATATTGTGACTTTCAAATATTTACTTTGCAAAACCATATGAGACAGCTATTTGATAAAACAGCTGAATATACAGCAATGTCATATCAGAAAGTTAACAAAAGTTCATTTTAGAGTCCCCCAATGAGTTTGGCATTACAAAAAATTATTTTTTTAATCTTAGAGCAAGAGTTATCTACGAATCTATAACTTACGATTATCTAGAAACTAAAAGAACGTTCCTTTTTGCTGAGGTTAATGTTAGGATTGTGTGCTTTACAAGTGCAGGACTCTTACGGAATTAATTAGCTGCTGGTAATGTCAGCAACCATATGTTTGTAACTTTATGGAGGAGTTATTTCTATTTTATTAAGATACTGATTTTTAGCATATCTAGGAGAGATGTTGGTTCTTAATTACCCTTCTTACTACCTATGTATTTCTCAAACAAAACCTCCTTTGGACCTGTAGCTTTTCTGCAGGACAAAAAGGCCTCACACTGTAAATTAGATGTCAAATTGTCTTGAAGTGCTGAATAACTACTGAAATTATTGAAGAAATTGGAAAAAGAGGTAACAGTTTCTTAGGGATCATCACATTTCTGTAACATTTTAGAGCATCATAGTGGGAGATACTTTCTGTTTGCATGCTTTTTCTCGTTTTCTACTGAGGGATGATACCTTGAGTTATCAGTTACTGGTAGATGTTGCAAGATGATGGTGAGATGGGTTGGCTCAGATCAGGCTAATGATGAGGATATTACCACAGAGGCTTAAATACTGTGTAGTGATAAAATGGTGATAAAATAAATTAAGAGTCTACTGCTATCTTACCTGCTGTCTGGTTGTTCTCCTTTTTATTTTGTGGATTAGAGGACCTGACTGTGTGAATGATTTAGGGAAAATGAAAGTGCATCAACAGAAGGTGTAAAGTTAAACTCATGAATTGGAATATTATAATGTTTTGCCTGTATTAATGTAAGCGTGAAGAGGTCTAAATCCCCTGTAATTCAATCCACCTACCAAATTAAAATACTGAGGCAAAACTGTGCAAAAGAAAATGACCAGGAACTGATGACAAGTGTAAAACAAACAGGAGAGCAAGGGGCACACGGGCGAGCAGAAGAAGGAAATACAAAATGGGATGAGGGAGGAGAGGGGCCAAAGCAGTGCCCATGGTGAAGCTGCACCCCTGAGCCCAGTGTCCACAGAAAGGCTTGGCTGTAAGCGAGTGAGTGGCAAATGCAGACCTCAGTGTGAAAATTATGATCAAAACAAGAGATCACGGGGGTGAAACGGAGCAGTGCAGAGCCGGGCTGAGGAATCAGATGAATGAGTGATCCCCTCCATAGTTTAGGGCTAGGGGAAGAATAACAGTGATGTAAAAATGTTCAGGGAAAAGAGAAATACTCAAAATTGTATTTGTCTAGTACTGAGGGAATCTATTAGAAATATGCATAACTATACTGGAATGCAAATTACTTGACCCTTAGTCTGTTTCACACAAGGAGGACAGGACATGATGACAGGTGAGATTTGGTGGAATGGTATATTTTTCAATAGTAATGCAGCACATATTAAGTTTGTACTTTTAAAAAACAGCAGATAGAGAAAGTTTCTATCAGAATTGGCCAAGGAAGTGCCCAAAGCATTATTTTGTATTTTTAAATGCCTAGAAAAGTTCCTGAAGAGGCAAATAAATTCTGCAGCATGACAGAATTTAGAGAGGGTAAGTGACATACCATGAATAATTATAAAACTCTAACCTAGACATTAGTTCTGGACAAAATTGATTTTAAAGCTTTATATAGAGATTGATTAGTCATGAACACTGGAATAAGAATTAATGATTAATGGCATAAGTTTACAGAAAATATATGCACTCAAGGCAAACTTGAAAAATAAAATATATAAGTGAAACTAAATCTCTGAGAAACTGACTTGGAACTGTACAGCCCTTTATCTGGCAGAAAGACCATGTAGAATTAACATTAATCCCAAACCATCAACAGCATGACACAGGCTCTTCTCAAACACCACAGGAAACTGAGTCAGTGCATTGCACTATTATCAATGTGTGGCTCAGACAGGGTGATGGATCACCATCGTGCCAGAACTGAGTTATGCCATACAATGTCACCTTTGGCAGTTGGTTGATTTTCAAAAGCAAAAAAACCAAAAAAAAACCAAAAAACACCCAACAAAAACAAAAAGAAAGGCAAGGATTCCTTTCATGTCCAGCTGTGTTTCAGCTCTCCTCAGGGAGCAGGCAGTGGCTGTTGGACATGGAGCTGTGTGGACTGGAGCAAGGTGTGGTGAGAGTCACCACTGGACACTGGCATTGTGAACTGCTGGGTTTCACTGACTGCCCTCCAACCACACTGCTGGTAATGGTCTTAAAATACATCCTTTTATCTTGTACCATTAAAAAAAACCCACAATGGTCTCTCTGTTTTGGGCATCTTCAGGTTACTGCTTTGCAAATTGTAGGAAATCTGACCAAAACATCTTTGTCTGTTGGAAAGAAGTTGCCAACAAAGCTGCTACTGGAAAATATCAACTTCCATTTTAAAAATTTTTCTAAATTTCAATCTTTCACTTTTTCTTCCCCGTGTGACTGCATTATTTTAAACCAATATTCTACAGGATGGGTTTACTGTCAGGAAATAGTGGAAATGTTTAAAAAAAAGTTGTGAAAGATGAATTTAAAACACTTTTTTCAAAGTTAAAAATCATCCAAGCAGGGAATATTTATCCATCACTCATCTACTAAATCAAATATTTGCAATAAATTGTTTTGGAGCTAAGATGAAATCTTTTATTCTTTGAGGAAATTACTAATCAAGTCAAAATCAGTAATGAATGAACCTGGTTCGCTCTAAACATTTTTTCCTTCTGTATTTTGACATGTCTAATTATTCACAAAGCTGAACTGTCCTCTGTATTTGTCAGCTGTTAGTGATACTTAGATGCTATCACAGAGGCTTGGGGCATTTATCTTCTCTCTTTAATCAAGCTATGCATGGTAAATTATTAGTGAATTATTTGCAGGCAAAACAAAACTGTTCATATTAAACATGTATTGAGTGGGAAGGCATTACATATTGAAATAGAAGATGAGGATAGGTAGCATATAAGATATGGTAGGATATGACTTTGCTGTTTTAAATAAGGCGAGAGAAGCTTTGCCCTGACAAGGATCCACTTTTAGGTGTGTTACATATTTAAGCTACATTCCTGAGGGATCTGCTATCTAAAATCAATGGACAGAGTTACAACATTCATATTCCCACCTTGAAGTATCCCAGGAGTCTGATTTTTTTCATTGTAACTAAAGGTGACCCGGCAGACGTAGCAATCCATGTCTTTCAGATATTGCAGGCTCAGTATTTAAAAACAGAAGCAGCACAAAACCTCCTGCATCTGAAAACCTTGACCACATAGTTATGCATAACACATACTTATCTAAACCTGTATTTAATGTGAGTACCGAATTGTTCAATTTTTCAAGCTCACTCATTTTTTTTAAAAAGAAACGTTTTTAAGTTGAATGTTCCCAAAGTAGGTGGTTAGAGAACAGCCCTGGGCAGGGAGGAGAGTTACATGGGCAGAGCTAGCCCAGGGCACTCATCTGTGGAGATAACAAACTGAAAGGCAGTCTCAAAATAATACTTTTCACTTCCACAGTGCTTTTAATCTGAAAACCAAAAAGCACTCTACAGAGTCTATGCCCTCACTGGGCTGCAGTCACTTCTGGCTATTCCTTTGAGAGGCTTTTCAGCTGCTGTCTGTCTTCAGAGCTGATGTGTCAGTCCTAGCCTGGTACCTCCCCAGCAGCAGTGCTGTGCAAATCAGTGCACCATTCAGAAGAAGGAAATTGAGAAACAAACATTGCATAGGCATGAGCTTCACATCCACCAAACCAGGGCAGTCCAGAATTATGGACACTGAAACAAACACCCACAAAACCAAAACAAAACAAAGAAACCCACCATACCTGGAACAGAATTGGTTTTAAGTGCTGCACAATGCACAACTGCAGAACTAGAAAGAAATATGGACTACTTTGAGAACTTTTAGCAGGGGTAAAAAATAGGTTTCTCTTGATTTGTGGTGAATCTCATTGCAGGAAGAATTTAAATCAGTCCCTAATATTGCTACAGTGCTTTGCTTCTTTTTTTTTTTTTTTTTTCCTTTTTCTTTTCTTCTTTTCCCTTGGTGATGTTTCCGTTCTGAAGACCATATACAGCAGGACACAGCAAAAGCATTTGCTTCTTTGGCCTTTTGAGATTATATATTTAAATCCAGTTCTTCCAGTATCTGGAGGATGATGAGCTTGTGTGCTGCTTCCCTTTAGCCAGTTCTTTGCTGTTCTGAGGACATCATGATTCACCATCACTGTGTACACATGGAAAAGACAAAAACACCAGTGTCACACTGTTGGGTTAGTTGTCTCATCAGGAAATAACACGCATGAGTACCTCTAGAGTTCATGAGAAGGTGTTACCAGAAAATAAATCTGTCTCTCATGCAATGGATGAACTGATGCTGGCAGTGAGAGCTGCTCTGATTCTGGTCTGAAGGTTCGTGGCTGTCCAGCACAGCCTTTCTCCTGCTCCCAGCCCTCTTTCCACAGCTGAGGATAACTTTCTACAGATGGAAATTTTGGTTTCCATCTGACCTCATAACATGTGCATTTTCTCTTTGTCCCACTGGTTTCTGCCCAGGTGGCTTGCTCCCTAGCACTCTCTTAATAGTGTTTGGCTCATGCCAATGTTAAAAATGTGGTACCGTATATTGGTTGATTTGATTTCAGTCAGTGGGCATACCAGCAGGGTTTTAAACCACCTCTGAAGCTAAAAGGGCCACTCATAATCTTAATATTTTACATGTTTTCTTAAGTCTCTTGCCAAATTGAGGCACATCCTGGGAATGCAGTACTTCTTTGTGTACTGACTTACCATCCACCCCAAACATCTCTCCATGAGAAGGAGCCATCCTTTTTCAGACAGAAAGGCTGGGAGGGTGCCCAGCAGCACCCAAGACAAACCAAACCTCTCAAGTGATAAAGCATAGGGGAATTACTTGTACTCCACACCCTACAATGACCCATGCTGTGAAGGGGACAGGCTGCACTTATTTTTCTGGGAGAGTAAAGATCCCTGGAGCAGAGAATGGTCTCTACCCCACAGAGCATCAGCCCTCGCCTGCTGCCCCTGCTCCCCCTGCGTCTACTGCTTGCTCCCTCCTGCGTGCACGGGATGGGAGCCCCGCCCCAGGGCAGCTGGGGAGGTTTTGCAATTCTGTGCTCAGGCACAATCAGAATTCTAGCACTAGGTTTCAAAGGCAAGAGTTTTTATTTCAAATATGTATTTTGAAAAGTGTGTATAAATTTTGAAAATGTGCATACACATATGTTTGTAACTTAGCCTACAAGGCTAAGGTAGGTGACCTCCAATTACCAGGGAGCCCAGGATATTATATCTTGTCTCCTGTGCACAAATGTGCAGCCTTGATGCTCATGAGTACAAGTTTTGCCATATTAATAGCTTTGTTTAATTTTACTTCTTAGTCTTTCATTTTCCTTGCTCAAAAGAGCTGCTGAAAACATTCATTTATCTGTACGTAATTCTCTTTCTGACATTATTTATTCATCTAAGAATTTGGTTGGGAAAAGCAACAGAACTTGGACTGATAAGGTTCAATTGCAAATGAACAGAAAGCAATTTCTTGTTTGTTTACCCAGAAATCCCACCACTTCAAATATCTTTGCACATTGAAATGAAGCATATTTCAAAATTTCACATGAAATGAAATTTGAAGAAGTAGCCTTGGGGTAAGGGAAACACTCAACTTAGAAATATTTTACCACCACACAGTTCTGTTCTTTAAACTTTTAAACATTTTTATATTAAAAATTCACTTACTCTGAAGAGTAGTTTTGGAACAACTTTCATTCTGAAAATGTCAAATTGTCATTATTGAAATGTTTTGTCTCATATGTTTTCAAAATTATATAAAAATCATTCATAGTTCAAGACATTTGGGTTTTGATGAACTCTCCCTCAGCATCTTTGTGAAGCAAGAAAACACCATCTCTGTTCAGTGTAGCCTCGAGATGTTTCCCATACTGAGATATCACTAAAATCTAAAAAAGAAATTACCCTAATTTTAGAAGAATTTTGCCCAAACAGTCTTTCAGAATCTTAAATTGAATCTAACATTCTTGCCCTTTGTATTCAACTAATATCCTTTGTCTGAGCAGCTCTGAATGTTTTAGAGATAAATCTCCTATTTTTATTTGCATTTGTTTGCCTTTCTACAAGTTAGGGGCATAAATTTCTCTACAGTCTGATCCTAAGATACAATTCACAAGAAAATTTGCTTAAATAATGTGTGTGCCTTTGCTCTGACTGAAGCATACTTTTCTGAACAGGGTTGCTCTTCTGTATCAAGGCTTAAGCCTCACTATAGTGTTCTGAAATAACTTGTTTTACAGGTGGGGAGCTTGTGTAGCCCAAAGATGCCTTTAGACAGCCAGGAGCAAAACACCCTTCTTCTGATGGGGTTAATGAAAGTCCAGTACAAAACCACTCCTTTAGCAAGGGTGGTATTTAAAATGTCAGTCCAAGCTGACATGATGATTTTTTTAAATGAAGTTTTTTTTTTTTCTTAAAATGAATTGTTAAAGATTTGGAAAGTAAACAATGCTAAGGGTGGTGTTGTGCCTAAAAAGCCTTTTACAGTGTGATTTCTGCTGGTGTTAGCCTATGGCTCAAGCATCCTTTTTCCTATACTCCCTGCTATAGTCAGTGGTATGCTCAGCAAATCTGCTTTTAGAGAACTGCTGTGCAGCTGCCTCTCCTTAACAATTTTCCCCCCTCTGAGTTATCATTTAGCAGCAGGAAGGGAAGACCCAGATGGCTAACAAATCCAGGATCTTTTCCAGTTGCTAAGGGTAAAATTAATGTGCTTGCTTGCATCTGGAACCTAGGATCTAAGCCTTTTTTTTTTTTTCAAACAAAACCAAATTAAAACATCAATAAGGATTTCACTTGCAATAGGTGTAGAAAGAAACCTTTTAAATACAAATGGCTGTAGTGGACATGCCCCATCCAAAGGATCCTCTGAAACGGCAGCTTTGGAGCAACTGAGTTGCAAACTCTGCAGTGGTTATTTAACATCCCTGTTTCACTCCTGAGCAAGGAAACTCAGAAAAGAGGATTGGAATATTATGACAGTCTATAGCAGGAGGTGCAGTTCTGCCACAGAGGCATGTTCAGCAGAATTATCTGATGCCATGGGAAGCAGAAGACCTAGGTCTTCTCCCTGCTCCTGGCCTTGTCTGATTGCATCACTGCTTCCACTGCACCAGGGATTTTCTTGGCACACAGGATGGCTTGTTTGTTATCATAACCTGGCACAGAGGAGCTGCTTTGCCCACTCCTCAAACTGCAGCTGCAACACAAGGGTGCAGGCAAGCGCAATGTGCAGCCTCTTGTTTCCAGCTGGAACCAGCATTTTTAATTAAGGAAAATTGTGAGGGCTTTAAGAGTTTTGGCCAAAGTCCTGAGGAAACCAACCAGAAAGATTTTAAGTTTATAAGCTGTGAGGATTGCGGTTTTGCATCCCACTGGGATCTCTGCTTGGACTATCAACTAGTGCCAGCTCTGGGGGAGTGCTGCAAGGGGGCACCAGGAAGGTCCTTCATGTTTCTCATTCTTGTTTTGTCCTTGGAGTCAGACAAGTCCCTGTCTGTCAGGTCACAGCTCCAGCCAAAACATCTGGCAGTGGTTCCCAAGAACCTATAGGCACCAGGTGGCAGAGGGGAACTGGGTGCCTGTGGTGAAGAGTGCCAAGGAAGCTATGCTGAATGCTTGTATTAACACCTTGGGAAACTGTGATTAAAGTCTGATCAGTGAGTGAAACTCCATCTGTGCCATCTGGTTGTCTGTCTTGCACCACTTTACAACTGTAAGATTATTTAGCAGCGCAGTTTACAGGAGGAGACCTGTTTCGAAATGAGTGTCAAGCCTTTAGTTTAAGTTGAAGTCCCTATATATAAAAAACTTTAAAACTTAAAAAGACCAAAGAATAATTCTATCATTTCATACCAAACAATAGATTATTTTAGAATTACATTGACCATATTTCTTCAAATAATATAATGAATTAAAGTACCTTGGGTTGGCAATTGATTCTTTTTCTTCTTCTCTCACAGTAGGTAAACATTCACAGTCACCTGGAAAAGGGTAAGAAACAAGACTATAGTTACTCTTGGCAGTTCTTCTACATTTAATTCAAAAATGCATAAACCTTTATCATGCAGGCACTGTAGAATATAGATTTGCACTTCTGCACCCTTTTATCTGCATGGTCCCCATAGCATAAATCTTACACCTCCTTCCCTTTGATAGGTGTTGCCATAATTTATTTATTATATATATTCCAGTTGTGTATATACACCTATACACATGAACTACTTTTGAGGACTGTCTCCTACAAACTGCCACGAGGAGGGTTGTTTGTTAATCTTCTACTGCTGATAGTTGCACCTATGCTTTATAGTCCAGCTGGGAATTTGGGGCTGGAGTTTAGGAAACAATTGCAGACATACACACACACAAAAGTATGTAAAATATTTTCTCCCTTCTCTCCACAAAATTTTAAAATATATTTCACACCACTTTTTTCCCATGCAGTACACTTAAAGCCCCTCTTTCACTACCGCAACTTAGCACATGTTGTCTACAAGAGCTTACAGACCGCGAAGGTCAAACCCCCATCATGTGGAGCACTGTGCTAACACAAAGAAATGCTCCAAAGAGCTTTATGTCCTGAAAAACAAAGCATGCCTAGTTGGTCAGGCAAATGAGCCATTTGGATAGAAGGCAAGAAACCAGGAATGAAAAAAAATATCAGTGTTTCAGCATTTCCTAGCCAGTGAAAAGCTGTTTATGGTTCAAAATCAGGCCTTGGTTGACTCATGGCTGACCAAAGACTTGCATTTTTTGAGGAGAGTCTTGAAGGACAATGCAGACCCGTTAGAGATTTTGACTGGGGAATTCACTTGGGAGGAAAATGAGTGAAAAAATGCAAGATACTTAAAAGTAGCTGAGAAGGGAGCTGAAGATGCTGCTGCTGGTAGTTATCACATGTTCTAATTGCTCCATGGGCTGGTAGCTTTGCAAGGGAGGGAAAGGACGTATTCATAGGTTCCTGGCAGCAATTTTAAATAAATGGTGGTCTGAACTATGAGCAAATGCATATTTCTTCTACAATACTTCAATGTAGAGCACAAAACCGTAGAAATTCTGGAGACTGAAAGGACTACATGCTTCAGAGAAACTAGTATTTAGCATTAAAAATAAGTATTTAAAAATATAAATAATATTCACAGCTATAACTGTGTTTAATAGAAATGTCTACTGGAAACTGAAAACATTTATGAGATTCCATCATATATTAAAAATAAACTCCCACACAAACTAAAATACTCCTCTGAAAAATTCTACCCCTGACATTTGTTCCGTTATTTTAGTAGGAGGGAGTCAATAGCACAACTAAAAATGTTGTAGGAAAAGCAGTGATACGCATACAAAACACCTTCCATTGATTTTCTATGCGTGGGATCTATGTCAGCAGGCAAGAGAGGGAGGATGGAGTAGAGGGTTATCGTGTACCATTTTTGTTCATGCTGTTCATCCATTTATCAAGCTCTTCCATTTCTATTTCCATGACAGAGGGTGTGTCTTCTTCAAAAATAGGACTTGAGAGAAGAGACGGAGGGAAAAAAAGCATTACACAAAATGCTTGATTCAAACAACTTACGATGTAGTGATTTTGTATGACTCTCTTGTAATTCCAGACACATGTATTAACTCTGGAAAGCCATCCTAGCCCAGTAATCTGAGAAGATGTCAGCCCAATGGGTGTGAACCAAGGGGCCACAAACAGATGCGAGGGAGTGGCACTGAGATGCCAGTCCTGGGCAGAGGTAGGGCCAGCTGAGACATAACACGCAGAGGGACTCAAACAGTGCAGCCAGGGGCATGCCAGAGCACAGGGTCATTGCAGCTTCTTGAAAACTGTCTGTACTGTAAATAGAAAACTAAAAAAAAAGATAGTTTGTCCCTGCCCTCCTGGAACACATGACAGAAGTACCATTGCTCCAGTGTTAAAAGCTGAAGGCCTGAAGTTTCATCATAGCTGTGACTGACATTTGCAGTGACTTCAAAAGGAAAGGTCATGAGTGGAGTAGCTGCATTTATTTAAATGTCTCTGCTTAGCTTCCTTTTGCTTATCATTCCTGCAGTCATATGATAGAAAAAATATTTTTAGCAAAAAATCCTTTTTTTTTCCGTCATAGAGCCAATTCATAAACTTTCAACATTGATTAGCAAGATGGAGCTCAATAAAAGGTAACAATAAAAATTATCTCTCGGATAAGAGCCACACAACTTCTGTCTTGTTTTCCAAGCAGCTAAGGCATTGCTCCCCCCTGGCAGCCAGGCAAGCCTTTCTGCCTCACCTCTGAGTAAGAAGACAAACTTGAAAAACAGGGGAGCAAGACACAGAGCTTATTCTGAATAGCAAAAGCCTGTGATGAGCCTGGGAACTGATCCCCTTTGCTCACAGGGCACCTTGTACCTCTTGTGGCTGATGGACCAGGAGGTGCCTAAGAGCAGGCGCAGCGAGGGCTGTGGACTGTGGGTGTCTGTGGGGCAGCCCTTGCCTCAGTCACCACTAACTCTTGTTCTCCTGCTCTAGTCTTACACCTTCAGCCAGGTACTGAAGTCACACTTCAGCCACTTGTTGAGATAGCTGGTTCAATTGATGGCAAAAGGTAATGGTGTTTCGTATATAGTGAAATTAAAAGAGGCAGTGAAGGAGACAAAGGTTAGAGTAAAAGAAATTTTTTAAAAAATAATTACATTCATAAAATTTACCTTTTCACGTTTTCACTTCCCAGCTCATCTGGAAAAGAAGAAAGCTGGTGTTCATAGTTCTGCATGATATATACCCCATTGTGTTTACAGTGTCCAGACTGCATGCAAGCCTTGAATAGGGTCAAGTAAAACAGGCTGCATTTTCAAAAGGCATAAAAACTAAATTGCAGATGAAAGACAAAATATCTTATCTCGCTTGTAATTTTCAGAGGAACCCCTCGTTTCGAATCTAAAACCAGCTCATTATTAGCTCAGCCACGCTGGGAGGAAGCCCAGTGTTGGTGTTACAGTGGGCAGGACAGGGCAGATGCACACTTCCCTGTGCAAAACAGACGTGGTGAGGGAAATGGTATCCTGAAAAGGAACTACTTCTGCAAAAAATATTGTTTACTGGAAGCATTGGGATATTTTGCTACAGATTACACTCAGGCAATCCAGCTCTGTCTGGAGACTGTGGGAGCCAGTCATGGAAATAAGGGCGGGGGTGAGTTGGACTGCATGGCAGATTAGATCTCAGTTAGGCAAAGGAAGCTGAACTAGCCAGCCAGATGTCAAAAGGGATCCAATGCTATTTATGACTCCAAGACAAAGTAAAAATGGGGGGGGAAATGGTGTCACAGACATAATTCTGATAAATATCTTCACCTCCAGGAATCAAGTGACTGAAAAACCTGTCTTAAATCACCTTATTTTTAATTCATTGTTGCCACTGGGTGATACATCCCAGTTGTTTCAGCACATTCCCAGACTGCAGAGCCATCCCAGAACTACAGAGCCATCTGCCCCTTGAAGATGCTCAAAATTCAAGGTCGAAGCAGTTGGCACAGGGCATGAGATCCCGGGATGGTGTTCCTGAAAGGCACCATATTTCCTAACCCTCTGAAGAGTGTACCTGCATTTCAATCGTCCAGAAACAGGTAGGCAACTGGGTGCCTGGTTGTGAATTCAGAGTTTGTTAGAGGGAAACCCAGTGATCAGGCAAAAGCAGCCTAAAAATGCCCTGAAAACTTGACTTAAAATCTGTGTTGAATGCATTGCATTGGCTGATGAGTTTACAGCAGCACTCTGTCCATGTAGGGACAGTGATGCGACCATTTCAGACTTTCACTTATTAACTAAGTGGTTTTAACATGACACCTCAGTTTGTTTTCTGTGGCTTGACACTTGAAGTTACCAATTCCTTTGTTAACAGATCACAGCACCTTCCTGAAGCATTGCTCACCCTACTGCAGCACCCTGGCAGTCTGACCTAGCTCATTTGCTGTGATGTCTTCATAGCAGCCACCACCCTATGGAATCAGGATCCCTTAATATGGTTTTGCTTGTTCTTATTTTATTGAAGCTCCAAGCAGCTTCACCTGCACTGTGGGCACTATGGGCAATAGAAGCATTACTTTCACCTTGCATAAAGTTGTTGAGCATGAAGACAGAAAAAGTATTTGCAGCCACAGTTACATCCCTGAGCATTCTCAGCACTTCCAGGAGTCAGAAATTGGTGCCAGGGCTCCCATGGGTGTGGCAGCATGAACAGGAGGTGCCAAGAAGCAGAAATAACTCCTGCCCAAGGAGAGGGGTGTGACCAGGTACTGCTGCCCGGGGAGGCTGGCTGTAGTTGTAACTACAATGAGGGAAGGGCATCCTAAATGTGGCATCCCATGCTCCAAATAATGTTCTGTTAATCTGAACAGATCCTAAAAATAGCCTTTTGATGCAGAAGAAGACAAATTTACCTTGCTTGGACTTTTTCCTTTTATGACGCATTACAAAAAATGTGATCAACAAAATCAGCAGGACCAGCAGCGCCACAGGGACAACATATATCAACATAGACTGTTCTGCTGCTTCTAGGCTGTCCTCATCATTCACAGCATTCAGTTCAGTACTTGGAGAACTCTGTGTTTCAAAGCTGCTTTCAGTACTGCTTGCAGTTGCAAGTACTGGCTCATGATCATCCACGGTCGAAGGACCCATAGCAGGAAGATGTGTTGCTGTGAAAGTGGGTAATATCATCGATCCATCTCCTGATCCATCATTTCCAGGCTCTGTCAAATATATGATAACAACATTTTAAGGGTTTCATTAGTATTATCAGTGAGTCACAGCATACAGCTTTAGTATTTACTTCCCATTTGATGTATTAAAAAAATCCCCAAAAAACAGCAGATGTCCCATACACACAGATTTGAAGTCTTGGGCATCAGATTAGATCTCAAATTTGTCACAAAATCTTACCAGTCATGACCACGTTCTTCAGCGAACTTTTACTGGGACACGTCAGCATGTGTCATGGGTCTGCACACAGCTGCCTTGCACAAACAGACTTCTTTTCCTGCAGGTTGGCATCCGGTCTTGCTCACATGTGAAATTATTCTGCTTCTCAGTAAACCACACCAGCCTGTTTTGCGTCTCAGTCTTGGCACATATGTCCCTCCCCTTACCCAAGGAGTTAGGTACTGCCTTCAGGGACACCATTATCCCTGGTTCACCAATTTCTTTGATTCACTCATCTCCCTATTTCTGTGCCTTTTTCAAATTTGTTAATTTTGTCTCACTATGAAAAACAGAATTGGTGAAAGGAAGTCTGAAGAATGCAAAAGCTGCTGACTTCCACTTCTGCACAGACTAGAAGAGGTGGTAGTAACACGGGGAATTACTGGATACAGATCCAAATAACTGTTCCTCTGATCCTATGGGCTAACTGAAGGAGTATGTGGCAAAACATCAGTGCTGGGTATTCTTCATAAGTGCTAAGACTGGGTGTTTTGAACTTTGATCTCAGTTCTGGTTTCATTTATCATGCATTTTGCAAGAAAAGTGGCTGAAATTGGCTGTGTTTGTAATAGTGAAACAAGTGCTTTTTGTGTGTCTAGGTAAGAGTCTATTGACTGTCACAGAGTTTAAAAGCTTAAAAGAAGTACAACAAATTCTGGGCTGATACTGTATTCTATACTGATGCCAAAATTCATGTTGTAGCCAAAGGTGCAAGAATCAGTCTTTAGATAAATTACAACAACAAAGCCTTCAATAGTTTTCTTAGCATGAAATTAAATGATGGGGGGTTTGTGTTATCTGCCCTTTCAGATACAACTCTGGCATGACACACATCTCATTTTATGCAACAAAGCAGGATGGGATTTCATGACTTTCGCAATTACAGGTTTCTCCTCGTTCTTGTAAAGTGCTGGGCAGCCAGAGTTTTCACTAGAGTTAGCAAGCGCTTAAGGTTTTCAGCACCTCAGTGCTGGCATTTCCAATCTCACAGGACTGGAACCAAAAGTACTTAGCATTTTAAATGCTTTTGTAAACACATTAATCTTCATAATGGCCCTGAGAGATGAGCAGTTATCATCTCCATTTTGCAAATGAGAAATCAGAAGGACAGGGATGCTGTCCGTCCCAGGGATGCCAAGTGAGAGAGAAAAACTGGGATTAGAGCGCTATCTCTTGCTTAATCCACACTGCAGCATTTCCTCTCCCACCAGATTTGTCTCAAAGAGGAGATGAGTATTTCATGAGCCTGTATTCAAGGAAACTCAATTTCAAATGAATAAAATTATTTGAGTGTGACAGCAGTGTTTTATCTAGATTTTTATGCTGCACATATCACACAGGTATCTGATTGTTTCATCCTTTCCTAAAAGATAGGAAAGAATTTGAATACTTAATGTAATACTGTGAAGGTCACCAGATTCCCGCACCACAACAGGACAATGAAAATGATAGTTCTTCTGTGTCAAAGCCCTTTGTATCAATAGTCTGTCTCTCTGTCCCTTCTGTATTTAGTATTTCAGTCGAGCAAAACACTATCTGTGCCTCCACTGCAGGTAATAAGCCCCCAGGTGTGTGCTGCTCCACCCCTTCCTGTGATCTGCTGGCTGTCCTTAATCTTATCACAGAGGACAGGAGGGAGAGCTCCTCTCCCTTACCAATTTGGCCATTTGGCTTTTCTTTGCCAAGGCAGTTTGTAGTTCCCAGTGCCTGCAGCCACTCCATTTCAATTGCTGTTGTGCAGAGCAGCGAGGCAGCGTTAGAGATGTCTGTGCTGCATACTGTGGCATGATGGACTGTGCCACAGGCAGAGCTGATGGCCCACTGCAGCCTCACTGAACCTCTTCGATGACCTTGCTGCATTTTCCTCCTCTAACCATCGCCCTTGAAACCCATTGCCTGCCACATTTGATATATTGAGAAGGACAAGCCTGTTGCTTAAAATAGGGAAAGGGTGTGGAGAAAATACCTTATTTTTCATTTACTCGTAGAGCTAAAATGGATTTTTCAAATGTCTAAAGCATGGTGTGGCTTTAAAGCAAAGCAAACAGTCACACCTCATTAACTGCAGTGATAAACTTTCAGCTGCAGAGTATGCTGTGCTTGATTTCCGAGAGACTTTTCCAGTATCTCTGCTACTTTGCCTGGTTTTGAACTATGAAGCAGACTTCAAATCATTTGTCTCTGTGTGAAATAGAATTACCTTTTCTAATCTCTAGGCAAAGAAAATGGCAAATCACAGGGAGTGACCTTGCTGCCACATATTTTTGTTCACTTTGCATAATTTCAGGAACAAAACAGCATCTCTCTGGGAACACCATTTCCTTTTACAGAGATCTTTTCTCTGACTGAATTAAATACATCTTTCAGCAGAAGGGCAGCCAATTGCACAATGTTCTTGCAATTTTACCTTGCAATTTTCTGCATTTTACCTGCTGCCTCATCGCATCCCTCTCCCCGGTCATCTCTGAGGAGCTGAGCTCGGCCTCAAGGGATGCCTCACCTGTCACCCAGCAGTTGCTCTCACTCTCAGACCACCCACACATAACCCTTTTTACACAGTAGGAAAGCACAACCTGCACCTGGGTTGGCCCGATGGCTTGCACCAGGGAAGGATTTGTACCTCCAGTCCAGAAGGCAGAGTTGGGCTCAGGCCTCCCAGTACAGCTGTAGTGCCTGCCACAGCCACCCACCCAGGCCACATGAGACACACGTGGTTGACCTCAAAATAGTTGCTATTTTTCATAACAGTTGCTATGTTTCAATTTAAAGTGCTCAAAATAGCAAGTGGGTTGTGTTGCAGCTGGACCCAGTGGCTGTTTTGTAGGGTGAATGAAAGCTGAGCATTACAAGGTTTGGAGCAGGATGGAAGAGCATCTGAAAGTTGGAGATTTTGTGAGGTGCTGTTCAAACATTTTCTCCATGGCAGATTTGCAGTGATAATTCATACTATGAGCTGTCTTGTCAGCTGTGCTGGGGTTTCATCTTGCAGAGACCTACTAGCTCCCTGCAAATGGCAATCTGACTACAACACAGCATGACATTCAGGATGGAAAAGCAATGCCAATGGAGTGCAACAACGAGCAAGTCACGTGGGACCATATAGATACCTTCTTGACTTTGCAAAGCCTGTGCCCTTTCTCTTGTTGAGCTCAGCTTCATGCTGTTTGCTACAGTCCAACATCCATACCCATCCGTCTGCACATCTTGTCCAAGGAGAAAATGCTCATACAACAACCACATCGGCTTCACCTTTGTCTGGACCACCTGGCGCATGAATGCTGCTGACTTCTTCCCATGTTAAGGGAAGTGGATGGGAACACACCACAGCTTCAGGCCAGCTTGTATTGCCACTTTCCATGTTTTCAAGAGCAGAAGGGAGAGGGGCTGGCATGCATCTGCATCCCACCCTGATGGGAAGGTGGGCACAGCTGGAACTAGAAGCAAAGAAGCTGGAGCTGGAAGTCAGGAAGTTCTCAGGTTTCCACAATTGAGGTATTAGCAGATCTAGTACTCAAGGGACCAAAATGCTTGAGCAAGCACCAGCAGCATCTCATAAAAGGTTCAATTAAGAGTTCTTACAAATTATGAAAAAGCTATGTCCCTGTATGCATGGTACAAGGTATTACTCAATATTTTCTACTTTAAAAACATGTTTAGATCACTGGTGGACTTTGCTTGAGTTTTGGAGGTGCTCCCAAACCTGCTTTTCATGGGAGACAGAGGCAGTTGAATACACCAAGCGGTTTTACAGACTGGAGTCCAAAAAACTCAATGAAACAAACAACATTTCTGTTGTTGCAGCATTTCTTCCTCTGAGGTTTGTGCTGCAGCACTCAGAGGTGGTGGTATGGGCTTCCTCATGAAGTAAGCAGGCAAACAGGTTTCTGAATTCACTTGGATCAAGGCAAAGAAAAATAGCACAGCAAAATAGCTGGCAGTCAGCACATTCAGTTCTGTCGTAGAACCATCAGTCTCTCTGCTGCCTTGCCATCAGACTCAAGGACTGGAGTCTCAAGGGAATTTTTCAAATTACACTCTAGTGCCTACTGACAGAAGGAAAAGCAATGAGATAGAGAAAAAACAAGAGCTATGTCAGTGGGATAGCCACACTTACTAGTTTGAAAGAAAAATTTTTGTTTCTCCAAACTTTCCCATAAGCTATAAAAATACAGCGAAAGGAAAGCTGACAGAACAAGAAAAGGCTACAAGGCTGGAATAAAGATGCCATATCCTGTATCATTCTGCTCCATACTCACATTCCTTCGGTGGTATAGTCATACCACTCCACGTGGTCTCCATGACCCTCTCGTATATTGCTTGGCTCATCCCTGCACTGTTCCTCTCCCCACATGTCAGGTTGCTGTAAGAAGGGCTGTTCCTTGCCACGGCCAGGGCTTGCCCGGCTGCCTGTTGTGGCAGGTCTTGCCTGTCAGTCTGGCTGGAAGAGGAATCCTTAAAAGCCTGCAGGCTAGCTGTTGGGAGCATATGCTCTTCTGATGAGGGAGCACAAGCATTTCAGGGTGGCTAATCTGTAGACAAGATCCTATTAAAACGAGGTGCTTAGAAAGCGTTATCTAGGTATAACCTGAAAGAGGAAACGACTGTTTAAGCTCATTTGTACAAGATGGAAACTGCTTTTCCTCACTATCTACTTCTATCCTGCTGAAGTGCTACATTAACAGCCAGTGTTGCAAATTCAGTCACACATCTTAGAGTCAAACTGTGAACCTGTAGTGTTATTTCTCAAAAAGGCTTTCCAGACCAATTTATGCATTTAGTTGCTTCTACTTAATCTGATGGTCTTCTAGCTCTGCATCTGTGATACCCGTGCGACCTCACTGTGATGCAAATCTCTCCGTGCTCCTTGCTCTCAGGAGGACCCTGAAATTAAAGATTCAAAAGCTCTGGAGGCTTTCTAGCTATCATTAAATCTCTTGAGGGAAAAGGGACTGGTGTCACTGACTGAAAATTTGTATACAATCTTGTTGGTGTAAATGAGAGATTTTCTGAAATGTCCCTGAAGCACTTGAGTAAAGCACAGTGAATGTTTGTGTCTGTGGATAAAAGGGAGGAATGGTAGTAAAAACATAGGAGAAATTGATGTGTTCAGTAGAAAGGATTTTTCATCTGCTTTTTAAGGCACTGCACTTTGGAAAGAGAATATGTAGCAAGTCCTCATTTCTTACATTGCTGTTTTGCTAGAAAATTTTGGTTTTCTAACAGGTGACTGTAATGGGTTCAAACCCATTTTCAGTTCATTACTCTAGGGGGGAACAGGTCAAAACTATTGCTCCCTTAGAGACCTTGGCTTTGCAGGGGAGGTAACCTAAAAGGCAATTCTCTTCCAAGGAGAGAGTCACTGCCTGTGCTCGAGGTACAAGCTGCCGAACATCTGGATCTTTGATAGCAGTGTTTCTTTGAATGACAATTCAAAACAATAGCACAGACACACAGATAAAATAAAGCACTAACTGCAACTACCCCAGCTCTTCCTTTTGGCGATCTTACATGTTTTACTGTTCCTCTCCCTTACACATTTTCTTGCTCCCCATGTCAGACCATTTACGCTGCAATTTCCCACGTGTTTCACCGAACACAGTGGGAGATGGCATAGCCTGGGAAATGACTCAAGGGTCAGAGCCTGTTCCTATTAGCTACAGTAAGGGTCTTAATGCTTGTTACTAGGGTCAGTACACACACCTAGGCAGGTCTTCAGGGCTGCTGCAAGGCTGAGCAGTGAGTACCATTCCCTACAGTAGAGGTGATGCCCTACACTGTTACCCGTAGGGCTTCCTGACTGCATTAAAGCAAGGGGAAGGGAACTGATGCAAACCCCAAAGTCCCCTCAGCATGGAGATGGGAGAAGGCCAGCACTCAGAGCTGAGACCTCAGGAATGCTCTTAGAGTACTGGATTAGAGGGATTGTAGCAGAGCAGGGAGAAAACCATCCATAAATCATAATCCAAATGGCAAGGCTAGGCTTTTACGAGGCTCTGGCATGGTATGGGAATAGGATTTATAAAGACTTTAATCTGTTTGTACTGCAAGATTTAATCATACTCTGTTTGCCTATTTTGTAAATGGTCTCTAGACAGTAGAACACTTAAAAGGTAAAGACTGTGTCTGGCAAAAGGTACAAAAGCTCCCTTAAAGGTCCTGCCCTGTTGATCTATGAGCAAAAAAAGGGTGAGAGCAAAGGATCTCCCTGGAAGGCTGCTCTCAGCGGAGGGGTTCCTGACCCACCAGTGCGTGTGGGGTACATAAGCCCTACATAAACTTTCCCCCCACCAGTTTAATTTCCCCCCCAAGGCTCAAGTTCACAACTTCCCATCCCATCCTTGCAGACAGAGTACGCTCCCAGGTAAATTTTGGGGCTGGTTGCAAAGCAAAAGCTGCCTTTGTACGGGGAGCAAAGGTGGGTGCTCTCCACCCCTTCCCCTATGACTGTGGATTGGCTCCGTAGAGTCAGAGCTGACAGGGCTTGGGGAGGGCTCTGGCAGGACTGACTCACTCCCAAAGAGGAACCACTCCAAAATCAACCAGAATTTAAAGGTGGACCTACTGGTAGGAAGTCGCTGAAGGCAGTGGGGAGTGGGTTGGGGCACCTGGTACGTGACATCTGCCTGGGGCTTCCTGCAGCCCCGAATGCCCATTGCAGAGAAGGGCAGGGGGGCACTGAGTCAGACTGAGGGTCTCCCCCCCCCACGGGGACATGGTGATGAAACAGTGGCTCTCAGTACCCTGCATACCAGACAAGGAAGCAGGAGCTTGATCACTCTGCATTGCCTTCATTGCACTCCTCTGTTTCCCTGGGACCTCTGTTTTACTCTGCCCAAGGCAGGATTTTGTTCCTCTGACCACTTAGATTCTGAGCTACATTCAATGCTTGCAGCATATTTTCCTAACGTGTCTGCAATGCAGCAGGAGCTGTAGTAACATAGCCAAACCCAAACCCTTTTTTACCTCCCTTAGTTCACTCTTACAGTTAAGCAAGTCTCGTAAGCACAAGCAGCTCAGCAGCACTCCAGGAGCCTGCAGCCCAGCTCTACATCCTGCTTATAGCACTGTTTTTCAGGGGAAAAGCGCCCACACTAAACCACCAATTCCAGCAGTGCATTTTAGGACATTAAGAGGAGAAGTCCAGTGATATCTGTTCCTGCTCGCTACAGCAGCACGGAGGCAGCAAACACTTCTAGTCCCTTCCGAGGCACTTTGGCAGGGATTTGTTTGACACCGAAAGGCTTATAAGCACCACCTTGGCAAGGTTTCACTACAAGAGCTGCCTGTCATGTTCAGTCACTGGCTGCCAAAATGCCAGTGGAGCCAGTGACCCCGGCAAACAGGCGAGAGCCTCTGCAACGACACCCCAGCGCCTCAGTATTTTCTCACAAGCTGCTTTTCCACTCATGGTTCTTTTCTTCAGAGGGTCAGGACCTACGTCCACGGTGCCGGCCACTTTGTTCTGCAGCTGAGAATTCAAAATATTTGTCTCCGGAACCGGCTGTTCGTTTGTTAAACCAGTTTCGGTGCACCGGGACTGCGGAAATCAGCAGTCACCTTTTGAATAGAAACAGTGCTCTGCCTTTAACTTTGCTATTAAACACTGATGGTATGGGTGTGGGGTTTAAAAAGTTCAACAAATAACTAAAATTAGAAGCAAAATGCCTGATGGGTCAACATGGAAACTCCGGTTCTCTACACACCTGCAGTTTAGGAAATGTAGGAATTGTTGGATTTGTTTGCTGCTCTTCGGGGATAGGTCTAACGAAAAAAAGTCAAAGCTTTGAAAACGACAGGCAACTGAAAACAGAGAGGGTAAACACGGCAAAAAGCAGCAGAGAGCAAGTCCCCACAGATCTCCTCCCAGTGCTCAGTTTGGAGGGTGTTGCCCTCCAACTTGGTCCCATTGCTGCAGGCAAGACACGCGGTCCCACCTGGGCAGGCGAAAGGCGCTTCCTTACTCACCATTGCCGGCAGCTCCTCCAGCCAGCGCCAGGGCAGAGAGCAGGGTGATGAGCCCGGGGCTCCGCATGCTGCCCCGGCAGCGCTCCCACCCGAGGGGCGCTCTGGCAGGCTCCCCGCTGCACCCGAACATCTACATTTCCTGCTTCCTGCCGGGGAGCATCTGAGCTGCATTTCTTCAGGAGATGGACTCTCTTTGATGGGTTTTAGGAAGTGATGTAATTCCGTCTGGGCCTGTCAAGCGAGCAATGATTGCAAAAGAAAGAAGAAGAAGAAAAAAAAAGCAGAAGTTGCTCTTCAGGCACGCACTTGGCTGAAGCACCTTTATGCTGCAGGTGAGAGAGCTCCCGCTCTCTTCCTCTCCTTTCACTCCTGACTTTACTACCTTCTATCTTCATCTACACACAGTGCCACAGATCATACAAATACAAATCAGACACAAAACTTCATGTATGTATGTCAGCAGGAAGGTTTTATGTCACTTTTCAGGGTGGTGCAGCAAGAAAATGTCAAGAGTGCCTCCCCTCCTACCGTAGTTTTCAAGCTGTAATTCTCCCCCCACTGGGGTGGGAGGCTGCATGCATTTACAGCCCCAAAAGGCAACCCCCAAGTGGGCTGTGTTCAGTAAATAGGATGAGTGGCTGGCTCTTTTAGCAGCCTATAACTGAGTATTTTGGGCTGGTTTGTACTGAGGAAAAAAAAAAAAAGCAGAAAACCACATCATTTTTTGTTATGAGCAGGTGGCTTAGCTAGGAAGTGCTTAGACACTGGTGTGATGATGGCTGTAGATAACGGGACAGAAGGTTTCCCCACCAGGATGCAGGGCCTGGCATGGAGGTCCACAGTGCCACGGCTGATGGAGGTGGCACAGGGCAGGTAATCCTGCCTCCCTTCCTGACTCCTCTTGATTTTCGCTTCCCCTTGGCAGTCTCTGTCTGGGTGTGCAGACTTGGCTGTTGCCCCTCCCCCCCAAAAACTGCCCTGTCCTCTGTTCCCACCACCCCATCACTCTCCACCACTCAGAAACACATCAGGGCTGGCCAGGGGCTTCCATGCATTGCCTGTTGCTGGGTATGAGCAATGAAGAACTTAAAAATTAAACCCAACATTTTCAATCTTCTTGCTGTATAGGGTGGGCCTACCCAGGGCCCAGGATTTGGATCTGGATCTGGATCTAAACCATACATGTACCCAAGCAGGGAGAGAGGTTGGACCATAGATTTGGTTTGTTCCACTGTAGAAATAAGTGCTAGGTCTAAAATTCATCTCTCTGAGTTGAGGAATCTGCACTCCAGATTTTACTGTGGAGCATCCCAGGTTAGAGCCATTTTAAATACTTGCATAACATTTTTCAGTAACAATCTAAGGAAGGAGGGCTGAATGGTGACTGTGTAGGAGCTTCATAGTACTTCCACTAGACATCAGTCTCTGTCAAAATCTGATTTCTGGTCAGAATTTGTTGAGTTCTGGAATTTGTTGAAGTTGGTGAATCTTTCTGCTCAGATTGGTGGCAAGTGTTCAATTACTGCTCTGCTTCTCCAGCTAATAATTTTTCATAACACACTGATGCTATTATAGGTCATCAGTTATAGGTTATGTAGCTTCAGTAGCTGAGAAATAGGTCAGTGACTCATTTAATGACCAGCTTGTTGATAGATTTAAGCCACTTGAATGATATAGTTAACTAAAAGTGAACTGGTTGCTTAGTATTGGCAATGTATGTTTATGAACTTCATAAAATAGTGGGGGGAAAAAGCAAAGTTGCAACATTTGCACCTACAAGAAGATAAAGAGGAGCTCTGAGTTTTGAAACCAGTACGCTGACCAATTAATTAAGTATTTATAGGAGATATTTTTTAATATGATGTCATAGTCAAATACAATAACACTTATCAGACAGAAGTGTCAGAGGTGAGACTTGCCAATACTTTTAAGATTTTTCCATTAAAAAATGACAGAAACTCCACGGATTAGTAATAGTGTCTACTTGACATAGACAGTTTGAATTATGGAAGTCCCACTATTGAGGCTACCCAGGCATCTCCTATGTGCTCAGAGGTGAATTTGTCTGGTCTGGCAATAGGAAAACTGATAATGGGCCAGTGGCCAGCACAGGCAAAGCCTGTCTGTGTTTTCAGGAGTGGATTCTCAGATCCCAAGGCTGTCACCATTGTCCATCCTCAGCTTTCCTTGAACTTTAGGACAGTAGGCAAAGTCTTACTATTTAACAGTATTTTCACTGCTTTAACATAAAGAAAAGATGTGATAAACTCCTTTCCATTTCTTCCCCATCTCCTTCCCAAGTTTGCCACTCTAATACCACATGGCCTGCAAACAGTTCTTCTGATTTATCCTACTCTGCATATTTGTTGTTTTGCCCCATTCTGTAGACTTACCCCAGCTCACTCATCCATTACTAAAACATAAACCTAGAGAGACAAGTGAAGTGAAAGCAGGAAAGGATTTGTGTTTGTTTTGTATCTTTACTGCATTTTTACATCATATTTCTAATGTGAAGAACTATATACTTTTCTCTTTTCTCTTTCAGTCTTTCTACTTAGGTTGTAGCATTTCCCCATCAACTATTATTGACAAATGTTTGGCTAAAAACTCATCGCTGCACCTTGAAAGCAAGATAGCCATCTGCTGCTGTGTACACAATTATGATTTCTAAGGCAAATAGAAGTACAGGAAATGTGACTCTTGACCACAGTACCTTTAAATTAAGATTTTAGAGGGATACAAAGGTGCTTTGGCATGCATTTGACTATTTTAATTTTTTTTTTAATTGTAGAGAAAGAGGAATTAGGTATTTTGGATGCTGAGAAATCAGACTCTCAAGCAAGGGCAGTTATCTTGGTCCATCCCCAGCAGCATTGGGATCATGCTCCCCTAAAACACTCCCAGAAGGTTCCCTTTTGCCTGCCTGGGAAGCAAGTACCTTTGCCTTGGTTGCTGTCTTCAGCCTCATAAATGTCTCTTCATAGAAATACAGAAACCAAAAGCTGTAGTGACAACCTTGCTGCAAAACAAAAGTGTGTATTTGGAAACTCATGTGGTTTCAGTCATGGATGATTTTGTAAGAGAGGGAGATTGTATCTGGTAATTTCATAGAACTTAGTGCATTCACTAGGATTCACAATGCACCTTAGCAAAAAGTGTCTTTTCATAGGTAAACCCACTACATTTTCTGGGTACTTACAATGTATGTTATCCATCTGGAAGCATTTGTGCAATGTTCAATGTTACTGTTTCATCGATTTTTAGATTATAAAGAGCATTTCCGACCATGGAGCTAGGCTGTTTGCTAATGTTCTTCCCTAATCGAGAAGGATTTGCATCACTGAAATTACAGGATGTTATCAGAGTGACATTTTCAGAAAAACAGAAATGTATTGCAATGCTGCAGCCACTTGGCTGATGCTCTGCTTGTTCCTTTTTCCTGTGAGAACAACAGCTAAACTTTTGCAAGTGATGTGGCAAGTTGATGGTTAGTTGCAGAGCTTATATTACAAACCTGTTAGTACAGCTTGTCTGCTGCAGACTTCAGCAGCTAATCCACCTGCTCTGAAGTGCAGACAGGGGCTAGAGCCAGCCAAGTTCTGCTAGTCCCTTAATGACTTGTTTCTGTCTCTGACATATGTTGAGAAAGGACGGATAAAATTTTCCCACAAGTTGCTGTAAAAGAATGGAAAATAGCAGTGTCTTGCAATTCACTGCAACATTTTAAAAAAATCATCAAAGCAAAAAAGTTTGTGCAAAGCCCACAGGGATTTTCTCGAGTCAGCCGGAGTGTCAGCTGCAATGGCACTTCTGCGGGCTGCTGAGCTAAGTAAGATTTGCAGAATCAAGGCCAAAATCCACAGCATCCTCATGTAGAAATCTCATGGGGATCTGGAACTGCATCCACAGTTGCACTTGTTTCAGAGCAAGCAATGCCTGACTGACTTGCAGATGACAAAGCTCTCTTTCCAACCAACTCAATTCTAGATTATATGAAAAGACAGGTTACATTTTATCTCAGCCACAGAAATGCTTCAGGAAAAGTTTTAGATCTTTCTGAAATCAATGCCACCAGTATAAATTAGAACAAAGCATAGAGTAAAGAGATGTTGTCCCTAACTGGGACAGTGTAATATAACTAAAATGAGACTGACCATAAAAGCATAAAAACAAGTATCTGCTAGTTTTAAGAATCTCTTTGCTTAACTGGACTGTTAATTGTCTTTTAGTTTCTTTTTCTTTATTTTCTTCCTTATGCATAACACAGGCTATTATATTGTGGCTATAATATTTTGGATACTTCAATAGGAACAGAAATAAAATACAAAACTAAACTTGAAAATATCCAGATGTTTGTATCTACAAAATTATACTTGAAAATATTCAGATGTTTGTATCTAAGTTTCCTTTAACAAAATAAAAAATGGATTCAAATAGAGACTTCTAAGATCGAAAATCTCTGAAATAGAAGAGCCCTCAGAGTGCATTGAGAGCACTGGCAGATTTGTATTGAAGTGTAGCTGGACACCTAATTTCTAATAATTTTTGGGAAAGTAGTAAATGGATTATATATTTTGCAAAAGATTCCTAAGTTATTTTTGACTTGTGTAAAATCCTAAAATAGATGATGCCTCCATTCTGTTGTAGTACTGACTGTGTTTTGAAATATGCATCCTCCTGGGAGCTCAGCTTTCCCTCAGGCAAAATCCACAGCTGAAACTGCACTTCCAAAAGGACAATGTCTGGTCAGCAAAGTCATCTTGTTATTTGACCACTAGAGAAACACAATTACTAACTGATGTAGGTAGTCGCCAGCAGAGCTTTCCTCTAGCCTAGTGGGGATTTACCCATGAAATCCTTCACCCACAACCTTCCTCGACTCTTATCCTTGACATCTAGGTGGGACTCCATGAGTTCTATCTTTGTCTCAATGCAGACTGGATAAAAGGTGGGATGAACACCCCAAAGTACAACTTTAGGTTTTGGGTTTTTTTTAAAAGCCCGCACTTATCTCAATGCTATCAGCTTCACATTCCTCTTGGTAGCTGAATAATAAGTGCTTTGTCCTAACTTCGCAACGTCAGAGTGCTCCTGGGCTCCAACAGTGGCTGTACCCTTTTCTGCCCCCCAAATTGCCTGTTTTTTCATGTAAAACCTCCGTGTTTGGGCCAGGATGCTGTGCCCCACTTATTTTCAAAACCATGCAGAGCACTCTCATGAGACATGAAGCCATGAGCATCTCAGATAAGCAGCCAAGGCCTGAGCAGTGCAATTCTGAGAATCGAATTTTCAGGCACTTTTATTCATTGTAACACAGCACTACTATGAGAGAAATTTACAGCTTATTAATCTTTTATATTTTGTTCTTTTGAGGCCAGTGCTGGAATGGAACTGAAATAAAAACCATCAGTTTTTTAAAAGGCTTGAGTCACCTTCCTGAACTTTTATTTATGAATAAATCAGGCTTTTGCTTCTTTGTGGAACAGCATAGGGATTTATTAGCTAAAGGTTTGTCTCATTCTTTGAAAATAATTATGTGCATGTTGTATTAGGGTTTAAACTGGAATTAGAGACTGAAATTATATAAATAGAAATATAAATTTTCTGCAAGGTTGCAATGTATCCCAAACTTGTATTAAGTGTATAGTTGATATAAACAATCCAAGTCCTAGTTAGAAGAATAAATGGGTCATCGGGCACTGCAGCTGTTGTCAGGAGAAGGTCCCCTTCCACTCTCAGTCAGGGGTTGAGGAACACATCTGACCAGAAGTGAACCCCAAAAGTAGAGCCATTTAGTAAGCTAGGAAGAATTAATTTGCTTGAGATGCCTCGCAGAGGGATGCAAGTGTACTCAAAAGCCTATTCAGGAGCTGACTCCAGAGTCTCCAGTGTCGGGAATAAAGCTGTTTAGTACAGAAATGGCTGTGCAGGCACAGGAGGGAGCAGACTTCACAGCACAGACAGATACATGGCAGACAGTACAAATGTAATGCTAAAAGGAGTATCCGTGCAATTTAGGAAAACATGCCAGAGAATGGAAATTCTCTGTGGCTGCTCCTGGGAGTGAGAGAACAAACATAGCCTGGGTGTCCCATGCAAGGATCACAGCCTTGTCTGGTCACAGGCTTTCATGTGCCAGCTCACTTGATACATGCATGGTCAGCAACTTAAAGGGGGGAAAAAAGCCGTCAGCCAGTGAATTATCTTTACCTGAAATGTCAGTGCAGCGTGTCTTACATGGAGGTGCCTACTCAGTAGTTGTCACTTCCAAGTCAATGCTAGCTTAAGATCTGGCTTGAAAAAACTCACAGTGCTCTGTAGAAATTGAAACATTTCTCTTAAAGAGATAACAAGAAGTGAGATTGATGAAGTAAAGGATTGAAAACCAAACACGAATCCGTCTTGGATGCAACCACTGGGGAATTTAGTAAAATGAAGAGTAGAGAGACAAGGTATTTGAAGGAAAGTAAACTAGATTTTTTTAAATCCTCCTTACTTTAATTTCTAGGCTGCTTCAGCTGGATGTCTGAAGGTATTTTCTCAGCTGTGGACAATTCATAAGAAGAGAATAAAATCTGAAAAGCAGATTCCTTCAGGAATACTAGACCATTAAAAAACACACCAGCACATCCAAACTGTAGTGTGAGTACCAAGATTTTTCCAGCCACACCTAAAGCATGTGAAGATAATCTTTGATGTCCTAAAATAATGCTGCTTAAATGTTGCTTGATACTTTTTTAGGCTGTGGCAGCTCTCATTTGATCCTCCCATCCAGGTTTCCTTTTCTATTCTTGAATTAAATGTTCTCGTCTTTTTCCTTTGCATATTTTCACTGTAATTACTGAACTTTACTTCACAAATAGTTAATATAGAGTCCAGACTCTAAAGAAACATTAAAGATGAGCTTTTTTTAAAGCTTCTCAGGTACCTAAAGATGCAAATAACCACTAAGTACATGTAAGAGTATGGATATCTGATCTGGGGCAAATTTTGTTCCTAGATGATTTGAAAAATTTATTTTCCATCATTTGTCATATCTGATCTGGGGCAAATTTTGTTCCTAGATGATTTGCAAAATTTATTTTCCATCGTTTGTCATTTAAATACCTTTAAAGGACCTAACCCAAGTGCTCAGTCCTAGTGTAGTGTTATGAATCAACATTTAAAATCATGGAAGCAGCCTCCAGTCCTGTCATAGTCCAGCTCTGCTGAATTTGAGGACATATTTAAGCATATAAATAGTCACAGTAGAATTAAAGAAACAACATCCAGCTTTAAGACAGGCAGATATTAAAGTAAAAAAGTGTGATAATCTGCAGAGAGACTGTATTTATAAAGTGTATGCAAGCTAGAGGCTAAATTAAGACTGTTTGGATGGCTCTCAGCCTGCGTTTTGAGCATGTGCCTTATAAACTTCAGGCCCCTGTATCAAAATGTGTTGGTGCTCCTGAAGGCACTTTGTCTGCTCGTCTATGCCAGTGGAAACTAGAACTGCTGCAATGAAATATAGCTGATTATTTGAAAATAATCATATTTTTGAAAGACCTCAATTTTAAAAAAAAATACGCAGTTAAAGCATTTTCTGTATGGCACTACATCGTTAATACTGGTTTAACCATCACAGATGCTAATATGTGTTATATCCCTTTGTCAGGGCGATTGTACTCAACCCACAGATTGCTAACTCAACAAGTTTCCAACAGCCTTTGCAATGCCAAGAAAGTTATTTCATAAATTGTACACTTTTGTCTAGAATCTGAAATCAGACACCATGCTGAAACCTGGAAAATCATGTATCTGCACCCTCATTTTCAGATGGCAATGTGAGTAGTGTCTTGCCGACAATTCTTATTTCTTTGAAAACAGTACCCCATTTCAACACAGTGTGTATTTAATCACTGACCAGGTCTTCATACAGGTGATAGAATTTTTTGGTGATATGCATCCAAAATACCATCAGTCACAACCCAGGAAGGGATATGCTGAGGGCATTTGTGGTAGAAAGCATTGCTTCTCAATACCCTGTGCTCAAATCTAACTCTCAGTTCAATATAGCTGACTAGTGCTGCAAGACTACCTGAAAAAAAAATCATAAATTTTGCCTTCTGCTTGAGTCTGGTATGGGGGAAAATCCTTTTCAAAGAGCTGGGTTGGATGTACTATAGCATATTTTCAGGTGGATCCGTGTTTTGACCAGTATCTGTGATGGCAGTACAGGATGACATACCTTCGTTAAATATTTTTTTGGTTGCTGTAGAGACCTGTGACATTGAAATACACTTCAGTATATATACTAGCAGCCCAATTGCACATCCTAATAGCAGTACACAGACCGATACCCCCTTAAATCCTTTTCTATGCGTCTGTCCATACCACAGTCACACTCCTGTGCCAAAGTGTAGGTGCATCAAGTGTGGTCTGAAGTGAGAAGGTCATGGTTCTGACAGGCTGCTACCTTGCCTGTATCCTGCTCTCTGAAGATTGATCTTCTCTCAGAAGGTATAGGTTTTATACTTAGGTATACCCTAAGTATGAGGCAAGCCCTACTAAAATTCTGTGAGAACTGAGAACTGTGAGAACTGGCATTCAGCCAGTTACAGGCAGAAGCAGCAAAAGAGGTCAATCCTAACTAATGGCTGTTAATGAAACCCCTGACGGAAAGAACTGTAGATGTGATCTTATAGGAAATACAAGCTTCCTGGAAGTGAATGTATAATTCCTCTCTTAATTCATTTTGGTTCTGAATACTTAATTGTGAAGCTTTATGTCTTCTACCATGTCTGCAAAGGTCAATCCACACCTAGTCTGAGTCTACACCCTTCCTGAATGTCAATAAGGGCAGATCTCAGCATGGTTTAAATTCTCATAATTCTATCTCCACACAGAGAGAAACATGGAGTTCATTTGAGGTTCACAACTCATTCTTTTTCCATTAGAGCTGGAAATGTTTTTAGAGAATGCAAGTATCCAGTACTAAAAAAAAAACAAAACCAAAACCCCCAAAATATGCCTGCCAAATATAGGTGCTATATTTGAAGCCTGTAAATCAGGAGGGTGGACGGCACAGAATCCCTATCCCAGGTTTCCAAACTGGGGGACTGATCGGGCCAGGCAGGCGGCTGACAGGGAATTTTTAATCTCTGAGGAGCTGGAATGGCAGACAGGAAGAAGAGAGAAGGATAAATGATTAAAAGCACACCAGTACCTGCATTACTGCTTTTAGAAGATGTAATCTCACAAATATGTGCCTTGCCTGAGGAGTCAGCATCCTAGTAAGAGGCTGGCTCAGCCCACTTGGGAGGCAGAGCAGCAGCTAAACCTCCCACTGGCTGGATCCTATGGGTTGTTTTCCACACAAAATTTGTTGCAGAATTTCTTCCTAATCCTTGCAGGCCAATATGCTTGTGAACACTAGCAGAGCTTCTGCCAAAGAACACTGTTCAAAATGATCCCCCTTGTGAGGCTGCACCAGTGCAAGCCACTGGGTTCTCCCCCTGTGAGATGAGGTGAGAGGATGAAGAAATCCAAAGGAAGTTTTAAATTCATAAGGCTACGTAATCCCTGTTTTGAATAATCCCTTAGGAAGCTTACATTAATGTAAATTTCATATAATCTCATTGTCCAGGATGCTGTCTGCCATCCCAGTATTAATCCTCAACAGATCATCACTGCACATGCAGGCATTTCACAAGGAATGCAGGTTTGGAGTTGCACATATGCATTATGGCCAGGTATAGATAACGATGTAGATATTCTTAGGGAATGATCAAGTTGTTTTACTGAAGCTGTTTAACCATGAATATTTAAGATGAAATTGCAAGATGATTTCTAGCCACCCAAGCATTAAGTTTGCCAAATGCTCTCCTGTTACCTGTGGTGGGCAAGTTGTTGGCAACAGATTACTTTGACAAAGCTTTGAAGGTGTTGTATGATTTAGGGGATCTAAATCTACATGGAGTGAGTGAAGGCCAGGTGAGAATAGGACACAAAAACCTACAAGTTTTATTACACATTTACTTCAGCTTTAACTTTGCTTGTTGGGATTTCTGTTGCCAACTTCTACACAGTGCAAGGGTATGAAGAACAACATTGCCAACTTGGCAAGAAATTATCAAACCCTAAATTTTTTGGTTCCTAAGAGAATTTCTGTTGCTTTTTGAAAAAATTGGGTTGGTAACAGGACATGTAGGGGAAGCCCTCCTGATGGGGCTCTTAGTATTCATTCAACAAGCAGAGCCAAGAGCCTGTAGCTCTGTCTGCCTATACTTGTATTTCTGCCTTGCTGTTGCATGTCTACAGCATTTGCCACATCTGCTCCTGCTTCTCTGCAGATGCTCACTGTATAATGCACTGAGTCTGGTCACCCTCAGCTCTCACATGTAATTAAGGGTTTGTCTCTAACAGAATTTGAATTGTAATGTTTGTCTGTGCCTGTTGAGTATACATGTAACACCCAGAGACACTTTTTCTCAGAGAAGTAAAACTGATATCCATTAAGCCAGCTTTTCAAAAATAGTTTAGCAGTTGTTGGTAACAGCACATAATAATTATCTCTAATTCAGATCCCAAGTTCATATTACAAAGCGTCTCTTGGTTAACTTCTGAAAAGCCATGTCAATTTTCATGCTCATCTGACTCTTACTGCAACTTCTAGACTCTGCAGAAACACTTCTTACACAGAAGTGCTGTTTCAGCCTTGCCTTGTCTCTAGGCAAATGTCTATTTGCTTACTGAACGTCGATGAGCCCTGGGCAGGGCAATGAGAGACAGTTTACACAAATTGTGTTTCATTAGCTCTGGGGAAAAAAACCCAAATCCAAACTTGTGTCAATTTTGAAGTGGAGCTGAATTGTGGGTTTCTTGCCATCCAGAATTCAGAGAACTTGTGGTGTTATCTCTCATAATAATTTCTCATAATAATTTATATATGTATATGGACTTACAGAGGACTCTTTATATTGACTTTGAATAAAAAGTTCTGCTTAACCTGACTTACAAATTCTCCTTGAGTTCCTGCTGGAGAATCACAATAGACCAGGACCTTGTCTTTTAACTCCTCCTTTTTTTATGTTCTACTTGCCTTCTTCCATGATATCAGGCCATATGGGCTGGCTACAAAGTAGAACAGGGCACAAATATCTGAAGTCTCATAAACAGCTATTGAAATAGCAAAGAGCACAAATAAACAACAAAATATGTAGGTTCAAATAAATACCTTGAGAGATATTAGCTAATGTCTAAGCTGGCTTTTTAATACAACATTGTAACACAGCTAGCTATGTAAACAAACAGTCCCAAACTCCATCTTTGTGCAGGTTGTGTTTGTGGCTTTATTTTTTTTACAAGGTTAAACAAAATGAATAAAATTCATGCTGGTGATCAGGAGTGAAAAAGAAAGGTTCAAATAAAGACAAGACTTGAAATGACTAAGAATAAAGGATGGGAGTAAAAATAAAATGCAAATAGGTAAATTTAGGGAAGATAACATACTTTTAATCATTACATAATCTTTGATGTAAGAATATCATGGAGATGTGCCAAGTAAGATAAAAAAGCTGGTTTCTCCAGAAAGAGTTAAGTATTTGTTTTTGGAGGAGAGAACTGGACATGAAACCATAGAAGGAAGGACAAGGGAGTTTGAAATGTAGTTTAAATATTAGATGGGGCAAGTAAAAGAGGAGGGAAGAAAGATCCAAAGAGCTATGGCTATGATATTTAGAAATCAGAATGTGAAAGTGAAGTGTGGCAAGGATGCTATACAGGCAGGTAGGGGTAAGAGATGAAAGAGAAATAGGAGCAGTTTAAACAAAGATACTAAATATCAAACTGAGAATTTCAAAAGAACAGGTCAGAAGGGACCACTGACAGAAAATGGAGACACCTGGAAGGAGAGAGAGATTATGTGTTTTGTTGCCAGTTCTCTCAGACATCTTGGGGGACTGCTGGAAAAAGCACTGCTCACCCTCCTCTACAAAAGGAAAAGACAAAAAGAAATAAGGACATACTAAATGTTCTCAGCTAAATGAAGCAAGGATTTGGGAAAGCCACTAAATACAGCAATGGAGAAATTAGGGCCTGAGATCACGAGGATGTGTACCAAGACAGCGATCCTGGCTGATACATGAGACGATTCAAAAATATGACCTGCAAAAGATAATATTAGAAATAGGGAGAGTAAGGAGGAAAACAGCTTGCCAGAAGGTTGGGCCAACAATCCTAACATTAACACTAGAATTGTCAGAATATCAATGAATATCAAATGATAAGGGCAATGGATGAATAAAGGTGGAAGGGGAAAGAAATAGAATTTTGAATAGCAGAGTATCATATTGCATCATTTATACAGGTTAGAAATAGGAGGCACCAACATTGCTAGAAGAAAAGCAGCGCGTTCGTTCGGTTGTCTCCTTTTATGCATGATACAGCAGCAGCCCCACAGCACATCTCTCAAGAGTACTGGATGACTTCAGATGAGAAATCCAACAACTAGTTATCACATGTCGAAGTAATTCTTGAATAGCGAGTGTTTTGTAAGAACTTCTCCAGAGCAAGAACTTCTCTTTCAGCTTTGCTCCTGTGCAGGGACCAGGAGACATGAGACATCCTAATGCCCTCCTCAGCAATCCTGGGTCCCACAGTCTTCAAACAATAAACCATGAATTATTTCATTTGGCATTTGGGGTGAGGTTGCACCATCCAATCGGACCACAACTTTCTCAGACAGATGACTCACTACCTTGGTGATCACAGCCAAGCGCTGGCACAGCACACAAAGCAACACAAGCGTGGAAGGGGAGGATGCAACCCAGCTCTGGAGCTCACCTCCCCAGTGACACAGCCATCGACCTGTGGGCAGGCTGACAGCTCACACCGACTGCAGCTACCTGTGTGCTCAGGGGAGTGACCTGTCCCCCTTGGTGCTGTTCATGCACAAGGCTGGAATGTTGTGACAGAGGTAGCATGACATGAAAGCTTAGGAAGAACTTGACTTTCAGCTGAAATATTGTAAAACACAGAAATAATTTTAAAAATTGTCAAAAATATGGCACCTTCTCACCCAACAGATTTGGTAATTCAGTGTGCTATTTTTTCACTTTACTGATCACACTAATTTGCAATTTACACTTTTCCGTTCTGCTCAAAGAACAGAGGTGACACAGGTATGAATAAGTTGGCAAGACACTACTGGCTTCCCCACTCTGCCTTAACCCAGATGTTGTATGGTTTTAACTAGGTCAATGCACTTAAACAGCATTTGAAAGGAGAAAATACAGCTCAAATGGAGTAACTGTGCTAGCAAGAAGGGAAATGAGCTACACCTGAATTCCTGTTTCTAAAAACCAATTATGTGGTTATACCACAGTGCAGTAGTATCAGAAAAAGGGAATCCCAAGTCTATACCACACTTTACCACCATAAAGGCTGTGTGTAAAAACAGGCTGTCAGACATAAAGTTGTTATATTTTCATCTGTTGCAAAGATTTTTTTCTGTTGTTAATTACTGTATTGACAGAAGTATGCTGTCACTCATCCCATTGCAAAAATTTCAGTTAGATTTGTTTGCTTATTAATTGACTGGGCTTGGTTCTGATTTTCAAGGAAGGATCCCCCAAAATAGGCATATTAAAACCTCTAGATACAAATACTGACTTCCTTGTGTAAATATAAAAACTCTTCTCTGGCCACAGCATCATTCAGTTCCAAATTAGAACTCTGCAAAATCTTCATTTAACAAATGCCTCCCAAAAATAGGAAGCACCAGCTTTTATTGATATTAAAGGAATAAAATAATGTGAAACACTGTCATTACATTCTATGGTTGCCCAGGCACCATACATTTTAGTTAAGTCTTGAGTAGGCCAATATTACACTACCATTTCAATAAACACAATAAATCAAAAAAATCTTGAAGGTATTTTACTAATATTCCAATGTTATACTTCAAGTTTACAAAAATATTGCACACAAAATTTAAAATCACTAAAGATTCTGTGTGCTTGAGAGCATTATTCTCAATATTTGCATAATAATGTGAAACCATCGACTCATTTACTCCCTTGATTGCTTAGCTATTAAAATATCACAAATCTTGGATAAACAGGCACACATGGATTGCTCTCCTATAAATCCCTGACTGCCTGCTCTCTTCCATTTTTGCCTAAGGGTGCAAGAAGTTATCTCCTTTTACCATTAGGGGTGAGCAATCTTCCTTCCAGTAACAGTTTTAAAAGAAGATGTAGTTTTATGCACCTGAAAGCTATCCACACAGTAACACAGCACACAGTAACACACACACACACAAATCACAGTGTAATATTTCTTACAGTTTTCAAAACTCTATGCAATTTGAAGAACATGCTTATTTTATATATTACTTGTCTCAAGAATGAATCTGAGGATGCTTTTGATTATATCAAACATACATTCCAAATACTTTTTTCTATTTTGGCTTTGTCTAGAAGTCAGTTATATTTTTAAAACTTCATATTTTCAGTTCCCACTTTTAGAAGTCACTTTTGGGTTACTGAAAGCAACTGACTTGACGCTGAAGAACATAATCACTATATAACCATAGCATGAAGTAGAAAAGCTACAAAGAAAAAACACATAGTTGTCCATACTAATATTAAAGTATTAAAGCAAATGACAGCCTTAGTTACCTGCCTTTTGTAGAAAAGGTTCTTCATTTTAAATATGATGCAATCTAAAGCCATATTCTTCCCCTCCCTCCAAAAGATACCACCCCAGATGTGAAAAGCCAGTGCCCTGGTGGTTTACCCAGACAATGTAAAGAGATCTCCAGCTCAAACTGTGTACACAGGCTAAACTGACAAACATTTGCACAGCACACCACTTCCTTTTTCACTGTTAGCATTTCAGATCTGGGAGTCTGTATCTCCCCGTGACAAACACCTGAAACAGCAACAACTTCAGAATGGATTTCACACTCTGTCACTATAAATGCGACTAAAATCCAAGTGAGAAGAAATATTTGAGCTCTTAAATAATTTTGAAAGCTATAGTGTTAGAATGTAAAGTGTTTGGCTTACAGAACTAGTTTTAGTGAGTGCATTTTAGCTTGGTTTCTTAGAATGAACTAGGAGGCTAGGGAAAAGTAATATATTCTCTAAAGATACAGGATTTTGATGGGCTGTATGTTTTTTAAAGCAAGTTCCACAACTCACCTTCAAAGTCCAGACCAAATTAGTAAATCCTTCCTCTTGTTTTCATGAGGGAGTATGACAACACTCAGTAATTCACTTCCTTCCTCTCCAGCTAAAGACGTTATTTCCCATCTCCTGGTTTTCTAAGCCGCTTCTTGCAAAAATTACACTTCTTGTAAGTGAACCCTTGTTTAACCAAGATTTGCTGCTTACATATGCAAGCCTTTCTCATTCACATCCAATAGCACTTTCACACTCTGAATTCTCTCAGAAGGAAACACAAAATATCTCTATCCAGAAGCTGGGCCAGTGAAAGCCACATGGAGTCAAATCGTAACAAACTGCACATTTACTATATGGATAATAGAAACTTTTCCCTAAAGTTCCCTTTAGCAGGAGGTGTTGCAAAGAAATAGATTTTAAATCAAAAGATTATTATAGGAAAATTATCTACACATCTCTGTGGGGTTTATATGAACTTCAAATAAGCTGAGTCAGAATAGAAAGTACTTTTAATAAACTTGTTCTAAAGTATTTAAGCAAGCAAAATGTGACACAAATTCTTAATTTAAAAGACTTTGCATCTGTATTTTAAAATAATAAATACCTAGAACAGATAATTCAGAGGAATACCTTTTTCACAGAATCTATAAATCTCCATATAGGACTTTATTTATTGGGATTTCAACAGAAACTTCTTATTCAATCAGAATATCCTTTGGGTAGAATTCACATCACATATTTCACAACAAGCAACCAGAAGTTTATAGGGGTTTTTTCTGGTAGGGATTCTAGTAAAACATTCATACAGCAATAAGCATTTTCGCACCAAATCACCCTAATATTTTCACCGTCTTCCAACAATTTGATACATTTTCTGAAATTATTTCATAAATGGATAAACTGTCCCATGGGCAAAAGAGTAAACAAAGCTTTAGCGAAACTATTTATTTAAAACTGAAGATTCACATAAGCATGAGATTTTTTTTTCTCATGGTTTAATTATAGTCAGCATAACAGATTGTTTATTACAGTCTTCCTAAAGGGCGTCCGTAAAATATTTTCTTCTTCCTCTAAATTACAAAAATTATTATCTCTAACTTTTGAAAAAAAATTTAAATTGATAGATATAGAAAAGATTTCAAACAGGTTTTGAAAAAAGCCACAAGGTCATATACACTGTGGGGTTTGGCTCTGATATGATTACATTGTTTGAAATGCACACTCAAAGACATGTGAATGTACCGTGATTTACACAACTTCACACTGCAATTATGCAAACAGCACCCTTGTTAATGGGACTTGTAGTGATAAAGCACATTAGTGCATTGAATCCTACAGCAAAGCCTCCAAGTACTGAAAATAAAACAAGAGCTCAGTGAGGTTTTTAGTGTAGATATTGATTTTTTTTCCTGAATTTCCTGTAGCAATACATGGAGTTGCACAGAAAGACCTACATCAAATCCATGCACCAAAAAGGCTGAAAAGGAGAGAATGACCTTCCTTTTTGACCTCTTCAAAGACCAGGTAAAGGTTTGTTTGTTTTTTGACTCTTGGATAAATGATTATGCCATTTGAGTGTATCCACACATGAGCAGTTTTAAGAAAACAAAACAACACATCCAAAGCTGTGGTAACTTTCTGCTGTTCATCATCTGCTGCAAGAATGGCCACAATTCTTGATGAAGGACAAAAAATATTTATTTTTGAAGTGCCTTACTTCTCAGAATTTAAGCATGTATTTTCTGTGTTATTCAATTTAGTGTTTATGTATCAAAAGCACCAAGGTGATGAATATTTACTACTCCATTGTCAAAAAACCAAAAACACTGGTGAAATTATTGATGTGTAGAAGTGCTAGTCTCTTCTTGAAGAAAGAATTCCAAGTGGTCAACAGTTTATCCTGAGTGCATTGAACTGCTCAAAGAATTTCTTTTGCCTCCACTGTACTTACTGCAGTCAGCATTTTAAGGGTTCAGCTTACTCCCTCTCTCCACCTCAAATACGTGTTATTTGTTCCTGATTTTGTGGAAAATTTCAGTTCACAGCCCTTTTTCATAGTTTTGTTATGTACATCTAGGCACCTGAGCAAAACACAGCAGAGAAGATTTCAGCAATGCTTGTTATTAAACTACCTTTGTTTGCTTATATAATTAATTTTTTTCCAATTACATGCTTTCCCACTTCGCTAAAATATTTATTCACATGCTACATGTTGAATAAAATCCTCCAAGTCAGCTAGGGAATCATAAAGAGAATCATCTGTGTCTTGACTTCTGAGAAACTTTCGAAGAGTATCTAAAGCACTCAAAGCCTCATTTTTGGATGGTAAAGGCTGTTCAGCTCCCTGAAGTCGATCACCTTCATCCTTATCTTCGTCACCAACAAATGTCTCAGCTTTATCTGATGCACTTTCTTTGACACACATTTTTTCATTACTTGTGGGCACTTCATAAGTTACCAAGCCATCATCTAGAGCTACATATTCTTCCAAAGACAAACCTTCTGGAAACTCTACTCCAGCTGCCCGTGCATGTGCAATCAAATCAAAATCACTTTCAACCTCATTGTCGTTATCATTTGTCTCAGTTTCTAATTTGAAAGTTGCTCCATTGTAGCTTTTTACAATAGTCTCTGGTGTTATTTCCTTCCAGCACAGGTACAGCATCTCAATTGCATCAAGAAGGGTCAGCATAAACTCTTTATTACTTTCTACACAATCAACAAATCTTTTGATAAGACAGTGCCTGTATTTAACCTTCAGACTTTTGATAATCCTTTCTTTCATAGCTATACATGAAGAAGAGTCTGGAGGAAAGAACACTAATTTGATAGACTTCAGGTTCTTTACTTCTGTGTGAGCTGGAAGAGAATCAACAAGAATAACCACTTGGCGCTGCTGTGCTTGAAATCTCTCGTCGAGTTTATGCACCCATTGTTCAAAGATTCCTGAAGTCATGCACGCCCTATCATTTCTTTCATAATCCACTGGCAGCGATTTCACCTCTTTGAAAGAGTGTGGACTTTTGGTTTTTCCTATAACAAGCAGGGGGAGTTTCTCAGAGCCATCCATATTTGTACCCACCACTACAGTGATCCTCTCTTTGCTTTGTTTACCTACAGAACAAGTTTCCCCTTTAAATGCAAACGTGTTATGTGGTAACATCTGATACAACAACCCAGTCTCCTGTATATAAAACACATTTTTTGGCTGATAATCATTTAAGTAATACGGAAGCACATTTTGGTACCAAAGAGTTGGAGTATCCACTGTAGTCACTGTAGCAGTAGCAGCTGCTTCTACAGGCTGAGGTCTGAAAACTAAACCATACCTCGACTTGAAACGATCGAGCCAGCCATTACTGCATTTAAAATCACTGTGTCCAAGCTTCTGGGCAAAATCATTCGCCTTGAGGCGCAACATCGGGCCATTCACCGGCACATTCAAGCACTCTGCAATTCTGTACCACTTCATCAATGCCTCCTCCAGGTCGGCATAAAAAGCAGTCCTCAGTCTTTTCCTTTTGGGATCAAACCGTAAAGTTTCAAAGGCTTCCAAAACTTTTTCCTTATTCTTCATAATCGAAGACAGGGAATTCCTCTTGATGCCATACTTGGCTGCGATGTCCGCCTTTTTCTTCCCGCTCTCCACAGCGCTTATGATGTCGATTTTTTCTTCGATAGATATGCTTTTTTTCCTCCTCACTGCCGGTTCGGGCAGAGCCTCTGCCATGGCACCGAGCAGCGTCTCCCAGGCGCGCTCACCCGCACCCTCAGCCGGGCAGGCACGCTGCTGCTCTGCCGCTCCTTTCCCAGCCCACTCTCCCGGGCGGTGCCGGCGCTGGTTGCCATGGCTGCGACCATAGACATGACAGCCTAGAGAGGCCGCCGCCGTCATCCCCTTTCCGGCCCGGCGCTTCCGCCTCCTGCTGCCACCGGAGAAGGAAGAAAATAAAGCTGGAGAGGGGCCGCCGGCGCCGCCCC